>WOXC01004358.1:0-211881 GCA_011680675.1 Gymnobelideus leadbeateri
CTCAAGGAAAATTGCCCTGATGTTTTAGATACAGAGGGCAAAATAGAGGTTGAAAGAATCCACAGATCACCTCCTGAAAAAGATCCCAAAAAGAAAACTCCCAGGAATATTATAGCCAGGTTCCAGAATTCCCAGATCAAGGAGAAAATACTACAAGCAGCTAGGAAGAAACAATTTCAATATTGTGGAAACACAATCAGAATAGCACAGGACCCGGCAGCTTCTACACTGAGGGATCAAAGGGCATGGAATATGATATTCCAGAGGGCAAAAGAGCTGGGATTAAAACCAAGAATCACCTACCCAGCAAAACTGAGTATTTTGTTTCAGGGGAAATATGGTCATTCAGTGGAATAGAGGACTTTCAAGCATTCTTGAGGAAAAAACCAGAATTGAATAGAAAATTTGACATCCAGACACAAGAAGCAAGAGATGCCTGAGAAGGTAATCAGGGAAAAGAAATCAAAAGGAATTTATCAAATTTGAACTACTTACATTCCTATATGGAAAAACAATAACTGTGACTGATGATATCTTTCTCACTATGAAAATAATGGAAGAAGGGTGTGTGGTCATATGAATACATATGTGAATGTGTGTGTATATGGTTACAGTTACATATGGATAGAGGGCATAGGTTGAATTTGTTGGGAAGGGAGGATACTCAAGGGGTGAAATTTTGAGGTGAGAGAGGAAAGTGGCAAGAGGAGATGGGGAGAGACAGGGTAGTGTAAACTATCCCATGCAGAAGAAGCAAGGGGAAGTGGTTGCAAAAGAGGGGGAGAATAAGGAAGGCTAAAAAGGCAAAACCACATTCAAACTGAATTTGGTTCAGGAAGAAAATGACATACATAGTAAATGGGATATCTCAACTTGCAGCAGGATAGGGGGAAGGGGGATGGGAGGAGGGATGATGGATGGGAGGGCATCCTTGGAGTGAGGGGAGGTTGGAAGTATCCACTATAAAAGAGGGACAGGATCATGTAGGGAATGGACCAGGTGGGGGCTGGGATGAGTGGGAGGGAATTATAAGCAGCCTTGAACAATATATCTACTATGATAATGTTTTGCATAGCTAGACATGTACAACATATACTGAATTACTTATCTTCCCAGAGGGAATGGGTGACAAGGGAGGAAGGAAATGGATCTGAAATTCGAGGTCTTCAGATTAAATGTTTCAAATATATATAAATACTATTATTAATAATCTTTTGCATGTAATTGGGAGATAAGATGTGCAGGCATTGGGGCACAGATATTCACCTTCCTCTAATGGAAATGTCGTGTATGGGAGAAGATATGGGAGAGGGCAGATTGGAGGAAGCAATATCTTGTGGGACTGCTATTCTGGTATGGTGGGTAGGGGAAAAACGGGGAAAATATTGTAACTCAAAATCTGGTGGAAATGAATGATATAGAACAGAAGTTAATAAAGCATTTGTTTAAAAAAATAAAAAATCCAAAACAGGGGCCTGAAGTGTTGATCACAAATGATAGAATAAAAACAAACTCACTGAATAGTGAGGACATCCATACACTCACTGAAACCCAGTCCTTGCTCCAAGAGTTTAGAATCTAATAGGGGGAAGATTCATAGATAGACTACTATGGTACAGACTGCTATATTGTACATAGATTAGAAAGACATAAAATTAATTAATTAATCTCTTCCTTCTTGTGTCTGGATGTCAAATTTTCTGTTCAATTCTGGTTTTTTCCTCAAGAATGCTTGAAAGTCCTCTATTCCACTGAATGACCATATTTTCCCCTGAAACAAAATACACAGTTTTTCTGGGTAGGTGACCTTGGGTTCATTCCCAGTTCTTTTGCCCTCTGCAATATCATATTCCATGCCCTTCTATCCCTCAGTGTAGAAGCTGCCAGGTGCTGGGCTATTCTGATTGTGTTTCCACAACATTGAAATTGTTTCTTCCTGGCTGCCTGTAGTGTTTTCTCCTTGATCTGGGGATTCTCGAACCTGGGTATAATATTCCTGGGAGTTTTCTTTTTGGGATCTTTTTCAGGAGGTGATCTGTGGATTCTTCCAACCTCTATTTTGCCCTCTGGATCTAAAACATCGGAGCAGTTTTCCTTGAGCATTTCTTGAAGGGTGATTTATAAGTTCTTTCTTTGATCATGGCTTTCGGGTAGTCCAATAATTTTTAAATTGTCTCTCCTGGATCTATTTTCCAGGTCAGTGGTTTTTCCCATGAGATATTTCACATTGCCTTCTAATCTTTCGTTTGTTTGGATCTGCTTAACAGCATCTTGATTTCTCATAAGTCATTAGCTTCCATTTGCTCCAGTCTAACTCTGAAGGAATGAATCTCCTCAGTGAACTTCTGAGATTCTTTTTCCATCTGGCAAATTCGACTTTTGAAGGCATTCTTCTCCTCATTGCCCTTTTGGGTCTCCTTTGCCATTTGAGTTAGTCTATTTTTTAAGGTGTTGTTTTCCTCAGTCAGTCTGTTGACCCTCATTTCATACTTTTCCTGCATCCTTCTCATTTCTCTTTCCAATTTTTCCTCCACTTCTCTTATTTGATTTTTAAAGTCCTTCTCAAGGTCCTCTATGGCCTGCAACCTGCTCATGTTTTCCCCTGGGGCTTTTGGAGCAGGACTTCTGACCTCACAGTCCTTTTCCCACTTTATGCCCCCAAAATAGGAGTCTAGGGTTGCATTTTTCTGTTTCCTTTGCCTTGGCATGTTGCCACTTAATTACTTGACTTTTGGGCTTGTTGCCACACTATGGCTTTAAGGCCAGATAGAGGAATTTTCGTCCCGAACGTGTGGGGGGCAACTTCCGTTTCTGGCAAGCTGTAAACCCACCCACAACTTCCACCCTAGATCACAATCCAGATCCAGGGAGGTTAAAGCAAGAGCGATTTCCCCCCAAGACTGATCGCTGAATCTCCCTACAATTTGCAGGCCGGGAGCCGTAGCTGCCTCTGAAAACTACAAAATGGCATGTCTCCTAAGCGGCTTCTAGCCCCCAGGTGAGGGAGCCGACGCATTCCCCAAATACTGGTCCCCAAATCCATAGGACACTAACCTCTTACTTTGCCTTGGTCATGTCTATGTTGATAATTCTGGAGTTGCCACAGCTGCTGGTGTTCTGGGGTTCCTCCAGCCGGCTGCTGGCCCTGCCACCCTGGAGCTAAAACCTCAGCGTTTGGCCCGGCTCCCTGCGCAATGCGCGCTGCCTGCTGCCGGGTCCCAGACCACTGCACTCATCCTTCCTGCAGAGCTGCTGGGCTGTCCTCAGTGGGAGGTTAGCTTCTCTGTGTCATTCTGTGGGTGCTGGGGCTCCAGAAGTTGTTCAGAGTCCCCTTTTACATAGTTTGGGGGTAATCTGGGGGCAGAGTGGCTTTGATGAGCTGTTTCTACTCCGCCATCTTGGCTCCGCCCCCCCAATAAAGAGTTTAATGAAGGAAGGTCTCCTAGAGGCGGTAACATTTCTTTTTTTTGCATGTAGTTATTATTTTTTTATGTTTTTTTTCCCAAATGCTTTATTAACTTTTGGTTCACATCATTCATTTCTTTCAGATTTTGAGTTACAATTTTTCCCATTTTTTGCCTTCCCTCCACCCCAGAATACTAGTCCCACAGGATATTGCCTCATCCCACCTATGCTCTCCCATATCATTACCCATACCCCCTTCAACTTTTTCACTAGGTCAAGGAGAATCTCTGTGCCTCAATGCCTCTATATCCCATTTCCCAATTATATGTAAAATAGTATTTATAATAGTATTTATATATTTTTAAACATTTGATTATAAAACTTTAAATTCCATATTCATTTCCTTCCTCCCTTGTCACCCACCCTTCCTGGGATGATAAGTAATTTAGTATATGTTGTACATGTGTAGCTATGCAAAACATTACCGTAGTATATATATTTTAAAAGACTTATTATATTTCCCTCCCTCAGATCCCACCTCCCACTAAGTCTATTCCCTACTTTGATCCTGTTCCTTTTCAAAAGTGGGTGCTTCCAACTTCCCTATACCCTTCCCTCCTGGTTCCCTGTCATCATTCCCTCTCTCATCTCCTTCCCCCCTACTATCATGTATAGTGAGATATCCTATTTACTATGTATGACATTCTCTCCCTGAGGCAAATTCAATGAGAAGAAGGTTTTGCCTTTTTGGCTTCATGGTCTTCCCCTCCCTTGTGACTATTTCCCCTTATCTCTTCTATATGAGATAGTTTACCCCATTCTGTCTCTTCCCATTCCTCTCTTACCTCTTAATTTCACCTTTTAAGTATCATCCCTTCCTATTAAATTGAACCTGTGCCCTCTATCTATGTGTACCTGTAAACATATGTACACACATTCACATATATATATTCATATGCCCATAAACCCTTCTTCAAATATTTTCATACTGAGAAAAGATTCATCAGTTACAGTTATTGTTTTTCCATGTAGGGATGTAAATATTTCAACTTGGGTAAGTTCCTTATGATTACTTTTCCCTGTTTACCTTCTTAAGAATCTCTTGTTTCTTGTATCTGAATGTCATATTTTCTATTCAACTTTGGTTTTTTCATCAAGAATGCTTGAAAGTCCTCTATTCCAGTGAATGATTATATTTTCCCCTGAAAGGGGATACTAAGTTTTGCTGGGTAGGTGATTCTTGGTTTCAATTCCAGTGCCTTTGCCCTCCAGAATATCATATTCCAAGCACTTTAGTCCCTCAGTGTACAAGCTGCCAGATACTGCGCTATCCTGATCGTGTTTCCAAAGTATTCAAATTGTTTCTTCCTCACTGTTTGCAATATTTTCTCCTTGATCTGGGAATGCTGGAACATGTATATAATATTCTGAGGAGTTTTCTTTTTGGGATCGTTTTCAGGAGGTGATCTGTGCATTCTTTCAACCTCTGTTTTGCCTTCTGGTTCTAAAACATCAGGGCAATTTTCCTTGAGAATTTCTTGAAGGATGATTTCTAAGTTCTTTTTTTTTTGTTATGGTTTTCAGGTAGTCCAATAATTTTTAAATTATCCCTCCTGGTTTTTTCCAGGTCAGGGGTTTTCCCTGTGAGATATTTCATATTACTGTCTATTCCTTCATTTGTTTGGATCTGTTTAACAGCATATTGATTTCTCACAAAGTCACTAGCTTCCATTTGCTGCAATCTAATTCTGAAGGAATGAATCTCCTCAGTGAGCTTTTGAGATTCTTTTTCCATCTGGCAAATTTGGCTTTTTAAGGCATTCTTCTCCTCATTGCATTTTTGAGCCTCTTTTGCCATTTGAGTTAGTCTATTTTTTGGTGGTATTTTCTTCAGTCAGGCTGTTGACTCTCACTTCATACTTTTCTTGCATATTTTTTATTTCTCTTCCCATTTTTTCCTCCACTTCTCTTATCTGCTTCTCTTGTAACCAGATCATATTTTCAATGGGGCTTTTGATGCAGGAGTTCTGACTTCCCAGTCCTCCTTCTCTTCCATGCTTCAATCCTCTTTGCCCCCAAAATAGGAGTCTAATGTTGAATTTTTCTCTTTATTTTGTTTCCATTGCCTAGGCATGTTGCTACTCAATTACTTGCCTTTTGGGGGTTTTGCCATAGTAGGACTTTGTCACCAGACAGGGGAGCTTCTGTCCCAACTCTGGGGTTTTCTCAGCCTGAGGTATTATCTGGGTGCCCTCTCTGAAGCCTTCATGTACTCTGGCAAGCTGGTCACACACACCAAGGCCTCCATCCCAGACCGCAATCCAGATCCAAGAAGGGTAAAGCAAGCACAATTACCCCCCTCGCCCAGACTGATCACCAGATCCCCCTACAGTAGTAGGCCAGGAGCTGAAGCTGCAACATAGTTACTGTGCTGCTGGAAATCAGCAGCTTCTCGCCCATAGGAAAGAGGCCTACATACTCTCCCCAGTAGTCCCAATGTCCACAGGGCACTGACCTCTCACTTTATCCTTGGCGTCTATGTGTTGATAATTTTGGAAATGCCACAGCTGCTGGTGTTCTGGAGTCCCTCCAATGAGTTGCTGTTCTGGCCTCCCTGGGACAAAAACCTCTGATTCTCAAGGGCCTGGGGTCGGCTCCCAGAGTGCTGAGCTGGCTGCTCCCTGCCAGGCTGCTGGGCTCTCCTCAGTGGGAGGTTAGTTTCTCTGTGTCATTTTGTGGGTTATATAGCTCCAGAGTTTTTTTTTTTTCAGAGTCCCCCTTCACATAAATTAGGGAGTAGTGGGAGCCAGAGCTTTGTGGAAAAACTGTTACTACTCTCTCATCTTGAGTCTGCCCCCAGAGGGTAACATTTCATTTGAAATATAGGGGATGGACAGGTATTCAAGAGACAAAGAGTTAAAGTAATAAAATTATTGAATCTTAGATATGGAACAGCCCATAAGTTCAGCTATTTTAACCAAAGCAGTGTAATGGAAATAGTGTTTAATTCGGCCTGAATTTTATCTTCTGCTCTGCTCCTTCCTACCTGAATGATTTTAGTCAAGTAACATTATACCTAGCCCTTTGTTCCCTCATCTACAAACTAAGGCAACTTGGAATATATGGAAACAAAGTATCTTCCAACTCCACCTCTATGATTTAATTACTATCAAAGATGGTGAACAAACTACCTCCTAAATTAGCCAATTACATGTTGGATAAAACTAAATCTTATGAAGTCTTTCATCATAGTGAAGCAAAATACCCTTCTCTGGAAATGCCTCTAATTTTTCCCTAAAGGAAAAGAAAACAAATATCATATCTTATAGACAATAGTTCTTTAAATGTATATAAGTATATTAATATATAAAGCATATATAGCATTTATATTGTATCATTACATAATGTATGTCAAAATATATTAGCATATAAAGTAAAAATTATGTTAAATTTATTAATATATAAAGAATAAAAGCTTATTAAGCATATTATTATATAGTTTATATTCGCATGTTAAATATATTAAGTATAATATCATATAAAATATGTTAAGCATATACTTTATAATAAGTATAAAAACAGATTTATTTTGTTAAACACAATAGTGCTTAAGCATATCTATTATAATCCACTGCCTCCCCCCCACCTCTAGTATCACCTTGACCAAGGTTTCTTCCCAAATTAAATCTCAACACATTGGAGTTCCTTCCATTTCTTTTCATTTATAGTTCTGTCATTGTCTGCCTTTCTAATACATTTGAGTTGTTCTGCATAAATATAAACTTAGTTACTCAATCCACATTAAAACAATGCTTCTAAGATAGTATAATGTTAGTAAAGTCACATACTCTGAAGCTTGACCATTATTCACTTTAAAATGTGGCACCCAGGCCTAAAGAAACTCTTCTAGATGAGACATTACCATTGGCATCCTTCTTTTTGTACTCTGTTTCTGTAAGTTTTTCCTAATAAATTGTTTTCCCCTGCTCACCATGACATCATTTAAAAAAATCTATAATGAAATTGCAATTCATAAAAATCCTCCCATCCTTTTCATGTGAATTGTTTAGAGCACTGGACATCTAACTCAAAAAGAAATGGATCCCTGGGGAAGCATAGTAATTTAGAAGATAGGAAATCAACACTATCTGTATTGCATGCTATTTTTATTAATTTTGTTAAACATTTCCCAATTTGCATTTTAGTCTGACTCAGGCTATACTTAGGAGACTTCTGTGGGTATCAAATGGGCTATTTAACTCTCTGATCTAGTTTTACCATCTTTCATTTATGAAGTTGATTATTTTAATAAAAGTTTAGTGTTTTACATTTACATTTATGCAGGGATTTTATATAGTAGATAATATAACAGATTTAGAGTAAAAAAGAACTGAATTTGAATGATGTCTAAAATAATTATAAGTTATTTGTCCTAGAGCAATTAATAAGAACTGGAATATTATGATGATCAAATGTGATAAAGCATTTTACATGCTTTGTCACCACTGAACTGCTACTTTAGTGTTACCTATTCGTATTATTATATCTTTTGAATTATATTTCATCAGATTTGTTCTGTTGTTTCAGCCTACTGTGACCTTTTAGAAATGAAGTCTGGGGGAGTGGAGCCAATTTGGCGGAATGGAATCAGTAACTTCTATAAGCTCCTCCATGAATCCCATCACCATACATTAAAAAGTGAATCTGAACAACTTTTGGAGTGATAGAATCCACTGGGAGACAGAGCATGGCAGAATGGAGCTCAGGAAAGTGCCCAGTGCATACAGACAGGGAAAGCGTTATGCATGTAGGAGCTGCAGCAGTTGGGACTAGAGGTTGGAGTACAGCTGAGAGAGGGAGCCCCAGTCAGCAGACTCACCTGTCCCAAGGACAATTCATAGCTTCTCACCAGCATCTCACCATGGGATGGGAGGAATAATTGGAGCCGGGTAAGAGAGGGTGCAGGGCCCCCCAGCAGAGACAGCAGCTTCTCCTGGGACTATCACCCTCCAGCTGGGAAGTTTAGAAATCTCCTGTCTGTTTTTCCAGGAACCAGAAGGACAAAGTTAACTCTGGCTGCACCTCTACCTCCTCCATGAGCTAGGACACCTAAAGATAAGTGTCCTACCCAGAGTGAAATCCTAAGTTAGTGGAACTAGCCTGGGGCTTCGAAGTCATAGAGAAGGGGTGTAACTGAGGCAGTAAGGAGTCTGAAGAGAAGAGGGGTAGGGGTCCCAAAAAAGCCCACCTCACCTGACCATCAAAAGCCTGCCTGAGCTGTAGCCCAGGGGTATAGATGCAGAAATCTGAAGTGGCCAGACTACCCCTCCTCCACAGATTACTCTGTGCACACCAGCATACCTAGTTGAGACTCCTACCTTGGCCTCCAAATAGACAACCAGAGGCTATAGCATTCAAAGTCAACTACCAGGACCTAAGCTCACAGCCTGGGAAATTAGAAAATAGGAGATTACAATGGGAAGGAATGAAACTGAGAAGGAGAAGGTAAAGGCAAGAAAATCAATCAAAGATTTTTATGTAGATCAAGAACAATGAAATACAGAGGACAACTTCAGCTCTTTATCCACACCTGAGACCCAAGAAAGAAATATGAATTGGTCTCAAGCCCAAATAGAATTATTGGAGGAGCATAAGAAAGATTTTGAAGACCAAATCAGGGAGGCAGTGACCAAATTGGAAAAAAAAAAGTTTAATTGAATCAAAAAAATCCTTAAAAAGTAAAATTAGTGAAATACTTTGGATTCCTCTTTGAACTAGAACAAGTGAGAATGATATTCACATGATGTTCCTTTCCCTCTTTCCTTCCCCTCTACTATAGTGCAGTTTTATGCCTCTTCAAATGGCATACTTTACCTCTTTCTGTCTCATCCTTTTCTTTTTTTTAATCTCATATGGATGGTTTTCTTTTTCTTTTTTTACATTTAAAACATTTAATTTTAAGACTTCCAATTTCAGATCCATTCCCTTCCTCCCTTGTCACCCAGTCTCTCTGGGAAGATAAGCAATTCAGTATGTGCTGTACGTGTACAGCTATGCGAAACATTACCATAGTAGATATATTGTAAAATACTGATTATATTTCCCTCCCACCCATCCAACCCCCCCACCTGGTCCATTCCCTACTTTGATCCTGTCTCTCTTTGAAAGGGGGTACTTCCAACATTCCTTCCCCCTAGAATGCCCTCCCCTTCATCAGCCCACGTCTCATCTCCATTCCCCCTACTCTCCTGCAGGGTGAGATATCCCATTTAGTATGTATGTGATTCACTCCCTGAGCCAAATTCAATGAGAACAAGGCTTTGCCTTTTTGCCTTCCTGTTCTTCCCCTCCTCTGCAACTACTTCCCCTTGCCCCTTCTACAAGAGACAATTTACCCTACCCTGTCTCTCCCTATCTCCTCTTGTCACTTTCCTCTCTCACCTCTTAACTTCACCCCTTAAGTATCATCCCTTCCCTCCGAATTCAACCTGTTCCCTCTATCCATGTATACCTGTAAACATATATAAACACATTCACATGTGCACTCCCATGTTCATATACCCCTCTTCAATCACTTTCACAATGAGAAAGGCTTCATCAGACACAGTTATTGTCCTTCCATGTAGGAATGTAAATAGTTCAACTTTGATAAGCTCATTTTGATTTCTTTTCCCTGTTTACCTACTCAAGCATCTCTTGCTTCTTGTGTCTGGATGCCAAATTTTCTATTCAACTCTGTTTTTTTTACTCAAGAATGCTTGAAAGTCCTCTATTCCACTGAATGACTATATTTTCCCCTGAAACAAGATACTCAGTTGTGCTGGGTAGGTGACCCTTGGCCTCAATCCCAGCTCTTTTGCCCTCTGGAATATCATATTCCATGCCCTTCGATCCCTCAGTGTAGAAGCTGCCAGGTCCTGGCAGTAGCTTCCATTTGCTCCAGTCTATTTCTGAAGGAATGATTCCCCTCAGTGAGCTTTTGGTTTCTTTTTTCCATCTGGGAAATTCAGCTTTTTAAGGCATTCTTCTCCTCTTTGCCCTTCTGGGCCTCCTTTGCCATTTGAGTTAGTCAATTTTTAAGTTGATATTTTCCTCAGTCAGCCTGTTGAGTGTCATTTCATACTTTTCTTGCATCCTTCTCATTTCACTTCCCAATTTATCCCCCACTTCTCTTATCTGATTCTTAAGGTCCTCTATAGCCTTTAGCCACCTTGTATTTTCATTTGGGGCTTTTGGTGCAGGAGTTCTGACCTCACAGTCCTCCTCCTGTTCCATGCTTTGATCCTCTTTGCCCCCAAAATAGGAGTCTAAAATTGCATTTTTATGCTTATTTTCTTTCCTTTGCTTAGGCATGTTGCCACTTAATTACTTGATTTTTGGGCTTGTTGCCACAGTAGGACTCTGCCTCCAGACAAGAGAGCTTCCGTCCCAAACATGGGGTCTTCACAACTTCCTGAGGTTGGGTGGCCTCTGTAAAGCCTCCACCTGCTTTTGAAAATTGGATCCCCACCCCAGACCTCCCCCTATGACCACAATCCAGATCCAAGAAGGTTAAACAAGAGCAATTAACCCCCAGACTGATTGCTGGATCTCTCTACAGTTCTCAGACCAGGAGATGGAGAAGCCACTGATGCTGCAAAATGGCTTCTGTGCTGCCTTTCCTCAGCAGATTTTTGCCCCCGGGGATGAAGCCAATATGTTCCCCAATTACTGGTACCCAAGTTCTTGGGCACTAACCTCTCACTTATTCCTAGGCATATCTATGCTGATAATTTTGGAATCACCACAGCTGCTAGTATTCTGGGGTCCCTCCAACCAGCTGCTGGCCTGGCCACCCTGGGGCTAAAACCGTGGCTCACACGGGTCTGGGCTTGGTTTCCAGAGCGTTGTGCTGCTGGCTCTCAGAGTGGTGAGCTGGCTGATCCCTGCATGGCTGTTGAGTTGTCCACAGCAAGAGGTTTGCTTCTCTGTGTTGTTCTGTGGGTGCTGGGGCTCCAGAAGTTGTTCAGATTCCCCTTTTACATTGTTTGGAAGTGGTGTGGGGCAGAGCACCTTGGAAGTCTCATCCTTTTCTTTTATCCACATCCAGGAGAGATAACTTAAGAATTATTGGTCTATCAGAGAGCAATGATGAAAAAAGCAGCCTAGAAAACATCCTCCAAGAGATTGTCAAAGAAAACTGTCCTGAAGTCCTGGAATCAGAAGATAAAATAGTTATCAAAAGAATTCACCAGGGGTAGAGCCAAGATGGCGGAGTAGAAACAGCTCATCCAAGCCACTTTGCCCCCAGATTCCCCCCAAACTATGTAAAAGGGGACTCTGAACAAATTTTGGAGCCCCAGAACCCACAGAACAACACAGAGAAGCTAACCTCCCGCTGAGGACAGCCCAGCAGCCCTGCAGGAAGGACCAGTGCCATGGTCTGGGAGCCGGCAGAGGGCAGCTCGCAGAGCGGTGTGAGCCGAACCCAGGTCTGCGTGAGCCGAGGTTTTAGCTCCAGGGTGGCAGGGCCAGCTGCTGGCTGGAGGAACCCCAGAACACCAACAGCTGTGGAGATTCCAGAATTATCAAAATAGACATGCCTAGGACAAAGTAAGAGGCTAGTGTCCTATGGACGTTGGGACCAGTATTTGGGGAATGCGTCAGCTTCCTCCCCTGGGGGCGAGAAGCCTCCTAGGAGACACGCTGTTTTGTAGTTTTCAGAGGCAGCTCCAGCTCCTGGCCTGCATGCTAACTGTAGGGAGATCCAGTGATCAGTCTTTGGGAGTAAACTCTTGCTATAACCTCCCTGGATCTGGATTGTGATCTGGGGTGCAAGTCGTGGGTGGGTTTACAGCTTGCCAGAAATGGAAGTTGCCCCCCACACGTTCGGGACGAAAATTCCTCTAGCTGGCCTTAAAGCCATAGTGTGGCAACAAGACCAAAAGTCAAGTAATTAAGTGGCAACATGCCAAGGCAAAGGAAACAGAAAAATGCAACCCTAGACTCCTATTTTGGGGGCATAGAGCGGGAAAAGGACTGTGAGGTCAGAAGTCCTGCTCCAAAAGCCCCAGGGAAAACATGAACGGGTTGCAGGCCATAGAGGACCTTAAGAAGGACTTTAAAAATCAAATAAGAGAAGTGGAGGAAAAATTGGAAAGAGAAATGAGAAGGATGCAGGAAAAGTATGAAATGAGGGTCAACAGCCTGACTGAGGAAAACAACACCTTAAAAAATAGACTAACTCAAATGGCAAAGGAGGCCCAAAAGGGCAATGAGGAGAAGAATGCCTTAAAAAGTCGAATTTGCCAGATGGAAAAGAATCTCAAAAGTTCACTGAGGAGATTCATTCCTTCAGAGTTAGACTGGAGCAAATGGAAGCTAATGACTTTATGAGAAATCAAGATGCTGTTAAGCAGATCCAAACAAATGAAAGATTAGAAGGCAATGTGAAATATCTCATGGGAAAAACCACTGACCTGGAAAATAGATCCAGGAGAGACAATTTAAAAATTATTGGACTACCTGAAAGCCATGATCAAAGAAAGAACCTAGAAATCACCCTTCAAGAAATTCTCAAGGAAAACTGCCCTGATGTTTTAGATCCAGAGGGCAAAATAGAGGTTGAAAGAATCCACAGATCACCTCCTGAAAAAGATCCCAAAAAGAAAACTCCCAGGAATATTATAGCCAGGTTCCAGAATCCCCAGATCAAGGAGAAAATACTCCAAGCAGCCAGGAAGAAACAATTTCAATATTGTGGAAACACAATCAGAATAGCCCAGGTCCTGGCAGCTTCTACACTGAGGGATCAAAGGGCATGGGATATGATATTGCAGAGGGCAAAAGAACTTGGAATGAACCCAAGGTCACCTACCCAGCAAAACTGTGTATTTTGTTTCAGGGGAAAATATGGTCATTCAGTGGAACAGAGGACTTTCAAGCATTCTTGAGGAAAAAACCAGAATTGAATAGAAAATTTGACATCCAGACACAAGAAGGAAGAGATGCATGAGAAGGTAACCAGGGAAAAGAAATCAAAAGGAACTTATCAAAGTTGAACTATTTACATTCCTATATGGAAAAGTAATAACTGTGACTGATGATATCTTTCTCACTATGAAAATAATGGAAGAAGGGTGTGTGGTCATATGAATACATATGTTTATGTGTGTATATATGGTTACAGTTATATATGGATAGAGGGCATAGTTTGAATTTGTTGGGAAGGGAGAATACTCAAGGGATGAAATTATGAGGTGAGAGAGGAAAGTGGCAAGAGGAGATGGGGAGAGACAGGGTAGTGTAAACTATCTCATGTAGAAGAAGCAAGGGGAAGTGGTTGCAAGAGAGAAGGAGAATAGGAAGTCAAAAAAGGCAAAACCACATTCTCATTGAATTTGTTTCAGGGATAGAATGACATACATACTAAATGGGATATCTCTACCTGCAGCAGAATAGGGGGAAGGGGGATGAGAGGAGGGATGAGATGAATGGGAGGGCATCCTTGGGGTGAGGGGAAGTTGGAAGTACCCACTATAGAAGAGGGACAGGATCATGTAGGGAATGGACCAGGTGGGGGGTGGGATGAGTGGGAGGGAATTATAAGCAGCCTTGTACAATATATCTACTGTGATAATGTTTTGCATAGCTAGACATGTACAACATATACTGAATTACTTATCTCCCAGGAGGGAATGGGTGACAAAGGAGGAAGGAAATGGATCTGAAATTCGAGGTCGTAACATTGAATGTTTCAAATATATATAAATACTATTATTAATACTCTTTTGCTTGTAATAGGGAGATAAGATGTGCGGGCATTGGGACTCAAGGATCCACCTTCCTCTAATGGAAAAGTTGATGGGGGTATTGGAGAGGGTATGGGAGAGAGCAGATTGGAGGAAGTGATATCTTGTGGGACTACTATTCTGGGAGGTTGGGTAGGGGAATAATGGGGGGAAAATGATTGTAACTCAAAATCTGGCGGAAATGAATGATGTAAAACAGAAGTTAATAAAGCATTTCTTTAAAAAAAAGAAATTAAAGATTACTATAAGCATTTGAAGAAATGCTCTAAATCACTATTGATTAGCGAAATGCAAATCAAAACAACTCTGAGGTATTACGTCTCTCCAGTCAGATTGGCTAAGGTGACAAAACAGGAAAATGACAAATGCTGGAGAGGATGTAGGCAAATGGGAATACTAATGCATTACTGGTTGAGTTGTGAACTTATCCAACCATTCTGGAGAGCAATCTGGAATTATGCCCAAAGGGCTATAAATAATTTCATGCCCTGTGACCCAGCAATACCACTTCTAGGGTTATATCCCAAAGAGATCATAGAAGTGTGAGGAAGACCAATATGTACAAAAAATATTTATAGCAGCTCTTTTCGTGGTTGCAAAGAATTGGAATTTAAGGGGGTGCCCATCAATTGGGGAATGGCTAAACAAGTTGTGGTATATTCATGTAATGGAATAGTATTGTGGTATAAGAAATGAGGAGCAGACAGGCTTCATATTTACCTGGAGAGGCTTATAAAAACTCATGCTGAGTGAGAAGAGTAGAACCAGGAGAAATTTGTATTCAATCACAGACACAACATATGTGTAATGACCAACTATGACAGACTGGACTCTTCTCAGCAAAGCAGTGATATGTCAATCCCAAAAGACTCATTATGGAGAGAGATGCCTACACCCAGAGAAAGAACTAGAAAGAACTGCGTTTGAATCCTGATTGAAGCAAACTACTTGATCTTTTTCTTTTCATTGTTTGGTTTTATTTCCTCTTTACCTTTTTTCTTTCCATCTAGTACAATAAGCCTTTGTAACCCCACTAATGTCTAATGTGAAAATATTTGCAAATCCTATACTTGAGTATATGCCATCTTGGGGGGTGAGGAGTGGGAGTGAAGGGAAATATGAAACCCAAGGAAGTATGAAATTGAATCTTGTAAACTAAAATTAAACAAACAAATTAATAAAAAATGCCTATATCCCAATATGCACCATTACTTTGGATCATTATTCTAAATATGGTTCACCGATTAATTATGATAGTTGAGGCAAATATTTTATTAGCTTGTTGGGCTAGAGGATTTAGAGGAGAAACTTGTCATAATCCAGAATGCCAACATGTGCCACCAATCTGGCAAATAGCTTCAGCTCTGTGCTTTGGGATTACTATATGTATTAAAAGATTATCGTAAAAACCTAGATCTCCCAATCATTTCGCCACTTCATTCATGCCTGTTTTAACTCCTTTTAGGTACTGAAAGTCACTATATGCTCTCTTAACTTTCAAGACTCTGATTAATTGAAAATCATAATGGATTTAGAGGGAAAACTACTCTAAAAATACTCAAGCAAATGATGGATTGGCACTCTGACTCTAATCCTAATAGTTGTGGTCAGTTGGCCTTCCTGATCCTAAGACTATTTATAAAATGGGCATAATGATATCTGTAGTACCTACCTGTTGAATGCAGCTGACTATGAACTGACCTTGCCTGACCCCAGAGTTGTGAATTTCCTAGGGGCAATTAAAACAAATTAAGGGGAGAACTCTTGAAATCAGCTAAGAAAGAAAGGAAGGAAGGAAGGAAGAAAGAAATAAAGAAATCCCAAATGTTACCACTCCCCAGCAGCCCCCCTGCCTTTGGGTTGCTATGCAAAACAACTTACATTAAAGCTTCCCATGGCTATATTTCCCTTGGTTCTCCTTCCCTGTTGAAGTAGATTTAACTTTGCCCCTCTTGGGCATTCCTGTTCTTTTATGCTCTGTAGTGCCTCCAGGAATTTCAATTCCCTACTCTCCATCAAAGATCCTAGTTTTTGCTGCTTTGGTAGTATTCTTTATTTCAGGTTCACATACTTCAGAGAATTTTTCTGTGAATCAGGAGAAATGCTGTTTCTGAAATACTTTAAAATTTTAAAGAACTATATGTAGGTGTCAGCTACATTATCATTTATCATCATCATCATCATCATCATCACCTGAAATTCATAACTTTTCCTTGCACTATATAGCCAAAGATAAATTCTTTCCAAGATTTCCTTCTGCCTATTCTTCTTTAGAAGTGTACAAGTAAAAAGTCACTTGTATATATCTCCATTTCCACTGCTACCATTTCCACTACTCTTTTTTTCGCTGGTAAAATTGCTTCTTTATTGTCTTTTCAATCTCCATTTTCTCCCTTCTCCATTCTATCCTGGGTCACTGACTGCTTATATCATGTCCCTTTCCTAGTCATAAAACTTACATTTAAGTTTTATATAAAGTTGCTATATATTTATTATAAAGCTCTACTTTATACTGTTAATTAAAAGTCTTTTCATATACTTGTTTCCAATGTATGCCATGACCTAACCTCACCCTAGCTATCCAACCCTATTTACCATGACTTTTGAACCAAACATTCTATGTTGTAGTCAGTCTTTTGGTTTATCATCTGAAAACATCATGCAAATTTCCAGCTACATGCCAAAGGCATATGTTCCCTTGCTTAGAATACCTTCTGTTCTCCAAATCCTTCATACTTCAGAAACTAAAGCCATATTATTTCATTTACTCGGTGAAAAATTCCACGACTAATCTTGCCCTTATTTTTTCTCTCCTCTGAATTCTTACATCTGTACCCAAACAAACAAATTAGTTAGTAACACATTAATCAGCTCGGACATTCAAAAAAAGAAAAGCAAATGACAGTTCCTAATATGAAGGAATTTGCAATCTAATGGCGGGGACTCAACATGTAAATAATTTTGTATGAGCAATGTAGATAGATTGATAAATAGATACGAATATTTATATATAAGAAATTTTGATAAGAGTTTATCTCCACATGCAGCTCCATTTAACCCAAAATTCATATATATGTATGTGTATGTAATATGTCTATATATACAAATATATTCATATGTGTGTTTAATATATTATAATTTTATCTTTCCAAGTAGATCATAGATCAGGAGCATCTCAAAAGAAAGGACTCCATGTTTTAGGCATTATCACTCTC
Organism: Gymnobelideus leadbeateri; assembly: GCA_011680675.1. Classification (NCBI taxonomy): domain Eukaryota; kingdom Metazoa; phylum Chordata; class Mammalia; order Diprotodontia; family Petauridae; genus Gymnobelideus; species Gymnobelideus leadbeateri. The sequence goes on from WOXC01004358.1 coordinate 17,411, forward strand.
CCATAACAATTAGCGTACGGAAGATTATGCACTTGTTATTTGGTAAATTCATATCTTACTTCCTCCAGGGGGATTTGCATTCTTCAGGGACCACGTTTTAATCCAAAGTAACAAAACTCCTATGAAAGAAGTTTAGACATGAGTGAGTAGTTAGGAGAGCAACGGAAGGAGAGGAAACTATGCTATACAAGTGGTCCTGAGGTTTAATCATATGGGCTATTACTGATGATGCCAAAGCAGTGGATTACTCAGCTTAGCACTAATGTTCCCCCGTTGTAACTATCCCTTCATTAAATAAACAAAGAATTATTTAATCCAAACATGCTCCCATATTTAAGAAGTTAGAAAGTATTTTTTCATATTTCTTCTTAGGGAAAAGAAAAGAAAGTGAAAGAGAATAATTTTAATGGGAACAATTTTCAGGTTTAAATTTTAGTTTTGCTGAAGCTACATTTTAGCTGGCATTTTGGCTGTATATGCCAAATTTTTATGATTTTTTGCCAATCAGTTATCTTCCTCATTTTTTCCAATTCCAGTCCTAGTCAAAGTTTGAAGCCATTCAATGGGTGCTAGTCACAGTTTTTTTTTCTTAATGCAGTTCTTGAAGAGACAGACAATTGTTAGAGCAGAATTCTCTACTTTTTTTGAGCAGATGCTTTCTATTTAAGTTTGGGGGTGGGACAAGTAGAGGAGTGCCAACAGCCAATCTTTATTTCTTATTTCTTTCTTTCTTTTTTTTTTTTTTTTTTGATGAGGGGATGTCAGGACAATTGGGGTTAGGTGATTTGCCCAAGTTCACATATCTAGTATATTTCTTATTTTTGATTGTAGTTTTACTAAAAGCAAAAAGATCATGGACATTGAAAAAATCTGAGCATGATTTTTGAGATATTGAATTGTGATGCTGCTGGGACTCTTCAGAAAATAATATCTGCCCCTTGAGGGGACCAACACTAATATAGAAGCTCATGCAATTTCTTCACAGAGAATATTAATAGGAACTGGTTATTTTATACCTCATTTATATGGACTCAATATGCAATGTCAATTAATCATCAAGCAATAAATTAAGCATCTACTGCAGGTCCAAGTCCACGCAGATCTTTTAACTATTTTACACCTTCATTGACATCACTGTTGCTAGTAAGTTTTTTTTTTCCTTTGGAACTTAATAAATCCAGGTCCTAGGAGGGTATTTCAGTCTCACCACCTTCTCTAATGACAAAAGAGGCATAAAAATTCACTAGAGAAAATAATTCCTTAAAATGCAGAATTAGTAAAAAAAAAAAAGATGCAAAATCTCAATGAAGAAAATAATTCCTTAAAAATAAAATTGAACAAGTGGAACCTAATGACTTCATGAGACATCATAAATCAACAGAACAAAGTAAAATGAATACAAAAAATAGAAGAAAATGTGAAATATTTGTTTGGAAAAACAACTTATCTCGAAAATTGATCAAGGAGATATAATTTTAAAGTTATTGGACTACCTGAAAGCAATGATAAAAAATAAATCTAGACATCATATTTCAAAAATTATCAATGAAAAATGCCAATATATCTTAGATCCAAGTGGTAAAATAGAAATGAAAAAATCTACCAATCACCTTCTGAAATGGATCCCAAAAGAAAAACTCTCAGCAATATTATAGCAAATTCCAGAGCTCTAAAGCAAAAGAGATGTTTCAAAAAGCCAAAGGAGGGGGATGGGAGGGTTTAAATATTATGGATTCATAGTTAGGATCACAGACAATTTAGCAATTTCTATGCTAAAGTAACAAAGGGCTTAGGATATGATTTTGAAAAAAGCAAAGGAGGTAGGATTACAACCTAGAAAAACCTACCAACAAAAACTAAGTATAATCATTCAGGGTGGAAAATGGATATTTAATGAAATAAAGGACATTTATGAAAACACCAGAGGTGCATAGAAAATTTGGCTTTTAAACACAAGACTTGAGTAAAGTATAAAAAGAAAACAGGAAAGAAAAATCATAAGAACTCAATAAAGTTAAACTGTTTATGTTGCGATATGGGAAGATGATATATGTAACTTCTATTAACTTTATCATTATTAGGGCAGTTATAATGATTGTTCACAGAGGACTTGGGCATATATGTTATCATTATCTAAAACAATGTAGTAGTGAGAAAGAGGAATGAACTGAAAGGAGAAGGGAAAGAAAAAAATGGGGAAAATTACTTCACATAGAAGTGTCGTACAAGAAAGATCTTTTACACTGTAGGAGAAAATGGGGATGGTAAGCAATACTTAAAGCATGATATCATTGGAATTTGTTTGAAAAGGGAAGAATACACACATGTCTATATCTATATCTATAACTATATCTATACACTTATACATACATGTGCATTTATATGTGTATGTGTGTGTATATGTGCATGAATTTTTTGAGTAAAGGTACCATAGACAATGAAGTAATATAAAAAATTACAGAAAGTTTATCTGATAAAATGCCTAAATTCTAAAATATACAGGGAACCGAGTGAAAGGTATAAAAACAAGAACCATTCTCCAAAATTATTAAATAATATAAAGGTGCAGTTTTCCAAAGAAGAAATCACATATACACATATCTATGTGAATGTGTGTGTGTGTGTGTGTAAGAAAAAATTCTCCAAATCACTATTGACTAGAGAAAACCTCTTTGAGTGTCCACCTTATACCTATCAGAAATGACAAATACTGGAAGGGATGAGGGAAATATGAATATTAATGAATTGTTGATGGGATTGTGAACTGCCTTAACCATTCTGAAGAAAATAATTGGAAATATGTTCAAAGGGTTATAAAACTGTTTATATCCCTTGACATTGAAATGCCACTAAGACATCTCTATTCCATAGAGATCAAATATAAGGAACAAGGGTCCTTAAGCACAAAAATATTTACAGCAGCTCTTTTTGGTGGCAAGGGCTTAGAAAATGAGGGAACACCCATCAGGGGAATGGCTGAACAAGTTGTGTCATATAATTGTGATGGAGTGCTATTTTCCTATAAATAATTGTGATGAGGATGTTTTCAGAAGAAAAAAAAATGGTAGCACCTATATAGATTGATATGGAGTGAAGTAAAAGAGCATTGTACACAATAACAGCAATATTTAAATGATGATCAACTGTGAAAGAATTAATATTTCTTGTTGTTGTACCATTGTGTCTGACTTCATGATCCTATTTGAAGTTTTCAAGACCGAGGCATTGGATATTTTGCCATTTCCTATTCCAGCTCATTTTATAGATTTAAATTCAGGAAAAAGGGTCTTCCTGACTTCAGGCTGGGCACTCTATTCACTGCTCCAGCTAGCTGCCCAGGACCTCACAATAGCTAGCAGATGTCTGAAACTAAATTTGAACTAGAATCTTACTGATTGAATTGCTACACCAAAAGCCCAAAATGAAAATAGGAGTAGGTTACAGGCCATAGTGGACTTAAGAAGGATTTTAAACAGTTCAGCACTCTGGGAGCCAATAGTACAGGGCTCTGGGGGCAGAGACCAGGCCCCCATGAGCCATGGTTTTAGCCCCAGGGTGGTCAGGCCAGCAGCTGGCTGGAGGGACCCCAGAACACCAGCAGCAGTGGCGATTCCAGAATTATCAACACAGATATGCCTAGGACAAAGTGAGAGGTTAGTGCCCTATGGACTTTGGGACCAGTATATGGGGAATGCGTCAGCTTCTTCCCCTGGGGGCAAGAAGTGGCACAGGAGTCACAGCACAAATTCCATTTTGCAGCTTCAGTCACAGCTTTAGCTCCTGGCCTGCGAACTGTAGGGGGAACCAGTGATCAGTCTTGGGGGGTAATAGCTCTTGCTTTAACCTCCCTGGATCTGGATTGTAGTCTGGGGTGGAGGTCTGGGGGTGGGTATCCAGCTTGCCAGAGCATGTGGGGGCTTCACAGAGGCCACCTAATTAATACTTCTGGAAGTTGTGAAGACCCCAATATTTGGGACTGAAGCTCCCCTATCTGGTGGCAGAGTCATACTGTGGCAACAAGCCCCAAAATCAAGTAATTAAGTGGCAACATGCCTAGGCAAAGGAAACAAAATAAATAGAAAAATACAACATTAGACTCTTATTTGGGGGGCAAAGAGGATCAAAGCATGGAACAGTAGGAGAACTGTGAAGTCTGAAATCCTGCACCACAAGCTACAAATCAAATTATGAGTGCGTTAGAGGCCATAGAGGACCTTATGAAGAATTTTAAAAACCAAACAAAAGAAGTGGAGGAAAAGTTGGGAAGAGAAATGAGAAGGATGCAGGAAAAGAATGAAATGAGAGTCAACAGCCTGACTGAGGAAAAAACAGCTTAAGAAATATACTAACTTGGGGCGGCTAGGTGGCGCAGTGAGTAGAGTGTCAGCCCTGGAGTCAGAAGGACCTGAGTTCAGATCCGGCCTCAGACACAATGCACACACAAACAAAAACCTAGCTGTGTGCTGTTAAACAAAAGAATAGAAGGCAATGTGAAATATCTCATGGGATAAACCACTGACCTGGAAAATAGATCCAGGAGAGATAATTTAAAAATTATTGGACTACTTTAAAGCCATGATCAAAGAAAGAACCTAGAAATCATCCTTCAAGAAATTTTCAAGGGAAATTGCCCTGATGTTTGCGACCCAGAGGGGAAATAGAGGTTTAAAGAATCCACAGATCACCTCCTGAAAAAGATTCCCAAAAGAAAACTCCTAGGAATATTATAGCCAGGTTCCAGAATTCCCAGATCAAGGAGAAAATACTACAAGCAGCAAGGAAGAAACAATTTCAATATTGTGGAAACACAATCAGAATAGCACAGGACCTAACAGCTTCTTTTTCAAAAATTTTATTCTTATTTTCCTTCTGACTGAGCTCCTCCCTACCTGCCCCCCCCACCACGCTAAAGGGCCATCTTCATGAAGCCCCCTGTGATTTTCCCAGGACTCTTTAGGCTCAGGTTGGATGACTACTTGTAATGAATGCTGGGAAAGGATCAAACAAGATTGTTCCTGAGCCAGGTCAAACTGCAGGGAGCCCCCAGGACCTGGCAGCTTCTACACTGAGGGACAGAAGGGCATGGAATATAATATTCCACAGGGCAAAAGACCTGGGATTAAAACCAAGAATCACATATCCAGCAAAACTGAGTATTTTGTTTCAGGGGGAAATATGGTCATTCAGTGGAATAGAGGACTTTCAAGCATTATTGAGAAAAAAAAAAACAGAGTTGAATAGAAAATTTGACATCCAGACACAAGAAGCAAGAGATGCTTGAGAAGGTAAACAGGGAAAAGAAATCAAAAGGAGCTTATCAAAGTTGAACTATTTATATTCCTATATGGAAAAACAATAACTGTGACTGATGAAACCTTCCTCATTATGAAAATAATTGAAGAAGGGTATATGGGCACATGAATACATATGTGAATGTGTGTATATATGTTTACAGGTATACATGGATAGAGGGCACAGGTTGAATTTGGTGGGAAGGGATGATACTTAAGGGGTGAAGTTAAGAGGTGAGAGAGGAAAGTGGAAAGAGGAGATGGGGAGATACAGTGTAGGGTAAACTATCTCATATATAAGAGGCAAGGGGAACTAGTTGCAGGGGAGGGGAAGAACAGGAAGGGAAAAAGGCAAAACCATATTCCCATTGAATTTGACTCAGGGAGAGAATGACATACATACTAAATGTGATATCTCACTCTGCAGGAGAGTAGGGGGAAGGGGGATGAGATGAGGGATAATGGAGGGAAGGGCATTCTGGGAGTAGGGGAGGTTGGAAATACCCACTTTCATAGAGGGACAGGATCAAAGTAGGGAATAGACCAGGTGGGAAGTGGGATGGGTGGGAGGGAAATATAAACATTATTTTACAATATATCTACTATGGTAATGTTTTGCATAGCTATACATGTATAACCCATACTGAATTGCTTATCTTCCCAGAGGGAGTGGGTGACAAGGGAGTAAGGGAATAGATCTGAAATTAGATATTTTAAAATTAAATGTTTCAAATATATATAAATACTATTATTAATACTATTTTGCATGTAATTGGGAGATAAGATGTGCAGGCATAGGGGCACAGATTCACCTTTCCCTAATGATAAAGTTGAAAGGTGTATGGGAGAAGATATGGGTGAAAGCAGATTGGATAAGGGGATATCTTGTGGGACTGCTATTCTGGGGTAGTGGGTAGGGGAAAAATGGGGAAATCTTTTTAACTCAATATCTGGCAGAAATGAATGATGTAAACTAGAAGTTAATAAAACATTTGTTAAAAAATGTATTGAAGGGTACAGTTAGATCTAGTGAAGTGTGTGTGTGTGTGCGTGTGTGTGTGTGTGTGTGTGTGTGTGTGTGTTGTGATTGTTTTTTTGCTTTTTCACAGAGAAGATAAGGGAGAGGAACAGGCATTTATTATATGTGCACCATGCTCCTGGAACTGTGCTGAACATTTTACAACTATTATCTTATTTGATCTTAGGAATATTTTCATATAGAAGGGAAAGGACTCAGACTAAAAGAGATGAAAAAGTGGAGATAAGTGAAACAATTGAAGGTACAATGTGGAGGAGAAAATGGGTGGGCATGGAATCAAGGATAAGTATAGAAGAGTTGACTTTGCATAGGAGAAGGACCATCTACCCATCAGAGAGAAGAATAAAGAATGAGGGGTAACCACTAAATATTTTGAGATTGATAATATGTCAAGGTGGAATTTAGTCAATCTCCTGTTTTCTTAATAAAATATGAATTCACCTGGAAACAGAGAATGCTTATTTAAATAAATCCAAGAAATTGTTGGGTAGTGCTTGGCTATGCTGAGAAATATATACATTTAGAACCAATGTAAATTAACATGTGTGAGCACATTAAATAATAATAACTAGTATATAATGACAATAATAGCTAACAGTTAGTCTATTTTAAAATGTGCAAATTACTTTAAATATATTACCTCATTTGTTCCTCACAACCACCTTTAGAGTTTTGCACTGTTCTTGTCTTCATTTCATAAATGGGAAAATTGAAGCAGGCTGACCTTAACAGTGTTGCCTGGGGTGATTTACCTAGTAAGAGTCTGTAAAAGGATTTGAAGTAGATATTTTATCTCTTCTCCATTATACCCATAGAAACATCCCTTCCTCCTCCCTTTTTTTTTCTATGCCAATTAGTTTAAGGAATAAATTTAACAGTAAGGTCTAATTATCTCCAAAAGCAGTTCCAGGAAAGTGTTTTTTCTACTTACATCCAAGAACAACTAAAATAATAAGTTATTCTAAATATCAGGACTTTCAAAATGAACATTCTCCTATTCGACAAACTTGTGGAACAGAATGCAAGCCTCATTTCCCACTTAAATCCTAATAACAAGTGTCCACTCCATACTGTGCCAGCCAGGCTGACATAGGTGCATTGTCCATGTTTTCTTAGCAGAAACAAATAAATAATAAAATGTAGCCTGAAGTGATGGAGGTGGGACAAACCAAGCATGATTTCAGAGCTGACATGGGACCCTCATTAAATTAATTTCAATATCTGAAACTGATAATGCTTCATTGGGCTAAAAATGACTGAAAATATTTGGGTAAAATCATTTAAAAAAACATACCCTGTCCTTAAGAAAAGTATGACACTGTTCCATGTAGACCCACACACATATACATATAGCATACATACCTCTATGTGTGTCTGCGTGTGTGTATATTTGTGTGTGTATGCATACATGTCTATATATCAATCCCTATCTATTGCTTATATATAAACACGTGTATATAAATGAAATCTTAAAAATAGGTTTGTTGAAAGTGCTGCTAATAGGTTCAAGGTATTATATGGGTTCACACCAAACTATACAGGTTCATACTATAGCTCATGAACACTTACTCTTGTATTTGCATTTATTACATAAGAAGTTGAAACAATTAGCCTATTGCAAATATATATGTGTACATATATATAGTAAGAATGATACCCTATAAATTTAGGCACATTGTCCAATAGCCTCACCATCCAATAGTCCAATATCCAATAGGACAAGAGGGAAGAATGGACATGCACATAGACAGAAAATACACTTGTGAAGAAGCACACACAGATACACACACACACACACACACACACACACACACACACACAATGTATATGGCCCGGATAACTCATACATCCAACATTACACTTTCCTTATGTCCATTTTCCTCCAATAATGTCTTCCTGCTTCCTTCCCAGAGTTCAATGGATTTACTGGGTTTGATGGGTAAGCTAGACTCCAATGTCCAGGGATATCTCTCAACTCTCAAACTCCTCTAATATCATGCTTGGACTCATTGTACCTGTTCCTTTCTATGCCTGGTATCCCACTACAATATACCACTGTGGCATGGGGAGATAGATACTGCTCAAAGGCAAAGAATTGATTAATATTAAATAGCTGAGATTTTCTCAGATAGTTTTCTTCTCTTCTCCAAAACTCATCTTTAGAAAAGCTCCATCATCCTGGGATTATTTAGACAAGTATGTGTCTGTTTTTTTTTTTTTTAAGGTTACCAAGAACATGGTAGATCCTTCTAGCACCTAATAACTGGCTAGCTTCTAATTTAATACAGCTGGATTGAAAAACTGCATCACATCTGGTAAAAGGTTAAGAGAAATACAGGATATTCCTTTCTTTGTATTTTCTTAAGATTTTAGTCCTTTTCTTTGCTATCTACCCCTCTACCTCTGTAGTATTATCAGTGAGGCTGGGGAAAAAATGATCATTTTTATCCTGATCGACTCAATTCCACTACATGTAAATAAGAAATCTAGCAAAACTGCTGTGGATTATTGCCTTCCAAGTTCCTTTATAATATGTTGTTATTTTTTTTCCTTGAAGAGAACCAATAAAATCATGGGCTTATGGATTAATTCTAGCGTAAATTGGACTTAGGTAAATCAGAGATGCCCAGAGTTGTCAGCTTCACTCTCTCTTCCAGAGGCTTCAGATTCCATTGGCAAGAAAAAATCAGGATCATTGGTGATGACCCAAGGTGCAGGGGATGACCTTGGTGATTTCAATGTCTGACTAAGCTCTAAACAGTCAACTGCCAGCTATTCAAACAAATGGTTCTCATCCTTGCATTTTGCTGGAGGAAGTCTTCATATGCTTGTGGTAAACCTCCCCTTAACTCGCTTATGCATTTGTGGTCTCTTAATTATTCTCAACCTGGTTTAGCTCATCTAACAAAATGATTTACCATGGTGCGATCCTTGCATATGGCACATTTTCTTGGAGTCACAGACAAGAGTTGGTTAAAGGAAAGCAACCCTGAAAAGGGTTTGGTAACCTTCACACCAGAGATGCTAATCTTCCCTGAACATCCCATGAGTCCCACCTTATTAAATAGTATTTATAAGATGATATGGCCCAGAATATTTTTTCTTTGTTAATTAACATTTTAGTGACAAATTTTCTACACTGGTCCTTTGCTAAAAGTCCATTGCCAAGGCCATAATATATTTTTCAGCTTGTTAGGGCCAACCAGAATTTATTTTATACAGGTAATATGGAGAAATCCCAAGACACAATGAGTCATCAAGGGCAAAGCATATTGGCATTCTTGGTCAGAATAAAAAAAAATCTTTTTAATTTGTTGAATTTTATTAAATTTAATGATCACAGGAAAATTTAGAAGGACCCCATCGTGGCATTTTTAGGTATAATATAGTATAAAGAGCATGAGATATCTATCCACAAGGCTTGCTTTGATTAGTTTTATTTATCTTATTTGCTTACTGTACTTGGGTAAGACAGGTAGAATCATAGGAAGGAAAATTTTATGACATGTTAGATATTATCGAGCATAATACATTCATTTTAAATATGAGAAAACTGAGACTGAGCCACTTGCTAGGTTGATTATAGAAAATGGTTTGCAATGCAGGAATTAAAACCTAGGCTGACTGACTCCAAATCTAGTGCCCCTTCCATTATAGGGGGCTGCTTCCAAATAGCACTAGTCTCTCTGTGTCTTAGTTTCTTCACTTTTAAAATAAGGCTAAACAAATCTGAAGTCCTTATTTTACAAGATTGTTGTCAGTGAGTCATCACACATAATTTACTAAGCACTTTCTTAGGACAGACAGTACTAGGTTTGGGGGATTCAAGGAAAGACTAAAATAGTTCCTTCAAAGCTCATTGTAGTAATTAATGTATGTGAAAAAGCTTTGAAGATTATATCTAAGTCAAGGTACAAATACAAGGTAGGATTATGGTTAATGATTTCTGATGAGATTTCACATTGCTGTGTAGACCTTTCTGTATTCCAGTAAAAGAAAGGTTCACACATCCATTCCCTCAAAAGTCTCTTCCATTTCCACCAGTATCCAATCATATTTTAGTAAAAAAACAATTAAGGGAATAGCTTGAGGATATATCCCTAGAATTTCAAAGACAAAATCCCTGTTTTATTTGTTTTGAACTGGGTTATGCTAAATTTTCAGATAAATACGTAGTCCATTCTTATCACTCCAATAAGGACCATTGTGGGGTGTTTATGGAATGCTATATCATTAAAGATGTTACTTGTGTCAATTTGCTGGCTGATTTTGAAACAAAGACATTTGCTTATTATGTTGAAGTCTCTGATAAAGTTAGTTGCATCTTTATTTGCTTAGGAAAAAGACAAGGAGGTACTAGCACCATGCCCCATTATTTGAGAGAACATTGTCAGGAAAACTCCCCCCCGTGCAGGTGACTTTGAATAAGTTTGTTTTATATATGGAAGTTTCTCAAAGATTTGGGTGTGAACAGAAGTAAAACTGAGTTATATGAGATTGAAGCGAATTCAGATCAAGAAGGAGATAGAGGTAGATAAGTGACAAGACCAGAGTGATAGACTTAAAATTTGGGAAGAGATAAGTTCAAATCCTCCTTCAAACACTCTCCAGCTGTGTGCCCCTAGTTAAATCATTTAACCTTTCTTGGTGTTGATTTCCTTGAAAGTAAAATAAAGACATTTATAACAGCTACCTCAACTGAGACCATAACAAATCTATCTTAACCTCTATGAGACTCAGTTACCTTAATTGTTGCACTTATCTCACAGGTTTTTAAAATGTTAAAATAATATATCACATATAAGCCACATTGCTAGCATTAAAAGACTATATTCATACCAGCTAGTATTAGCATACATAAATAGAACTTAAGGAAACACTATTAAATTGGACTTATAGGATATTATAGGCAGGCATGAATGTAGATATCTTCTAGCCCATCTCATTCATACATTTGCAAACTGATAGCAAAGAAAATGAAAGTACTGAATCAACTTAATGATCTCCAACTCCTGTCACAGGATCAATAATCATTTAAGTTTTGGAGAAAAACAGAATCAAAGAATCCTCTCCCACCCCAGCAATGAAAAGGAGTATGTAGGTGTAATTTAGGAAATATAAATCACCGGAGAAAAGTCCTAACCTCAGAGTTAGAATAAGTTTTAGGGCCCAACTCTACCACTTCCTGGCTGTGTGACTTTGTCTAAGTTTAAAGTTTTTATGATCCTCAATTTCATTATCTGTAAATAAGAATTATCATCCTTAAACTTATCTACCTCACAGAATTGTCATGAAGAAGGTGCACTAAAAATGTAAGAAAAAAATTGAACTATTAATATTGGGTCAACCAAATATGATGTAACTGTTTCTTTGATGAGGTTCCCAGAGCACTGTTCAATAGTTCCCTAACTGATGGACTTAACATTCTTGTAGCACTATTCCCATTTGGAATGGAGGGTGAGTCACAGACTGATTTTGTCTCTTAGGTTTATAAATTCATTCTTTATTGCTATCCGTTCATATCTCCATAAATGATAGTACTAAAACCAATGATCAAAAATAAGCTGACCTCACCTTAGCCAAGTGTAAATTGTTTATACAAGAAGTCAGGGGTGTTTTTATGGAAGGGAAATACCATTTTAAAACTGGAAGGGCCAGATAGTATAGTAGACAGGCAACATGAAGTGACATTTAAGCAGGCATTTAAGATGTAAGCCAAATTAAAGATTTACAATGAGAATCCTTAGCAGATGCTGTGTCAAGTGCCACAGAGTATGATGACCCCCTTTGTGTCTACATAGTTTTGTTTTAATCATATTTCCTAAGAAATCTAATTATTTGCTATTTTACTGTGGTTTAGGAAAGTCTAATGCTTGCTGTTTTCTTCCATCTAACTGTTTGAAGAAGAGAGGAACTCTTTTTTCACCCAATTACTCAATTGCATTGTTGTGCTGGTTTCAATGTATAAATCTATAGGATGTCCTCCTTCCATTCCTGAACATCTCTATGCACTTACTAAATGGAATCTCATTCTGATAATAATATTTAAGGAAGAAGGAGAAATAAGCCAATAGTTTATTAAATCAGCAGTGAGATGTACAAAGTAGGTAGTGAAGTGATTCATTATTTAACTCTGACCAAGCAAAACCTGTTATTTATGAGCATGAAATCGACCTACTTTTCTTTCATTATTTACCAGGGTTCTGTGTTTCCCACAGCCCTCCAGAATCTCTCTGAAAGTGACAGATTAGTAAATATATACATAAATTCCGAAGGCCACAGGCAAACAGCTGTTTAGCTACTAGTGCTACTGTTGATTACAGCTCAGTGAAAAATGTCTGATAACTCTTGCCGAAAGGTGCGATGGTGATCACAACAGGGCAAGGTTTTTATATTGTAAAAGCATTACCCAATCTAACTAAATTTCAAGAATTCATTGTTTCTTTCACTGCTCTTTTTGTATATGTATTTGGGGAGCTAAAATATATCCCTGATAAAAAGAAAACTTCAGATTTTTTCTCAGAAATTATATTAAATGTTTGACTAGCTCTACCACAGGCCAGTCTTCATTGATGGGGGGTGGGGAGTTGGAAAGGGAGGAATTTAGTTGCCAATCTTTCCATCTGTTTTCTCATCTTCTTTAATTTCCAAATCTTCTTGCCCCTTCTTTGAATACTTTTAGGGAGAGAGAAAAATAAACAAAGGTTATGAAGCATCAAGAATGGGAGGCTGGTTTAATCTTGGGTGCTACATTTGCATTGGACGCTACTCATATATAAGTACACTCTTCATTTAAGTATTCCTATAGGTATAGATATTTGATGCCCTAATAACAATAAAGTTCTTAAAATATATTTAGATTATCTTCCAATATAAAAATTAAGCAATTTATCTTTATTGAGTCCCTTATGATTTTTGTTTCATGTTTACCCTTTTATGCATTTTAGTTACATATTTGAAAGTTAAATTTTCTATTCAGCTCTGGTCTTTCGTCAGGGGTGGTTGAGTAAACTTGAATGTCATGGCATCACCTCCCTGATGTCAGGGTTGTCTTTGAGAATGAAGGACAAATAGCTGGAAAGAGTAGCCAGGGAAGCTGTCATCAGGAGGGAACCAAGTGTCAATAAGAGAAAGAAGATGGAATAATGGAGTAACTTCAAGGTTTTTTGTTTTGTTTTGTTTTTGAGAGGTCAAGTTTTAAAATGAAAGATAGTTTGTTACTCGTGGAGCATATATTTCAGAGATCACAGTGGAAGAGTTGATAGATTTAGAATGGGACATGTGGGAAGGATTTGTTGGAGAGTGATGAAAATACAGCAACGATGAATGGAAAACAAAGAATAGATTTGACCAATGGCAGCTTGGGCTCAAAATCACAGTGATAAAGAGAGTAAGATAGAATGGAAGTGTACTAATCATTTGGGAATGGATTCAGGTTTGTTATTGTCCATGAGAATTTGGATTCAGGGGATGCTGTCCCTGCATTTCAGGCTGCCATATATGGTTGGAAGGTTGGGTGAGAGTGGGGAGCAAATGGGCACGCCTATAGGTAGCCTGAGAGGAAATGCATGCTTTAAAAAATATCTCTTATCTTGCCATTGTCTGCTTATGATGCTGAAAATAGTCAATACTGTGTTGAAATTGTTAGGTGTCATGAATACCTGAGATTTTTTGAATTCTTTAGGGATCTATGTCACAAAAGATGATTAAGAACTCTTGCTTTATAAGAAGCTCACTCTTCTCTAAGATAGTTCTAATTGCTAGGAGGTAGTTGTCTTTTTCTCTCTCTACATCACAAATATTTGTTATATTAATTATTTATTGTCTACTATATAATTAATATTGTTGGAAATAAAATATGAACCCTATTGGAAGTTGGGCATAGTTACTTGAACCAAAGTGGGGATGGCTAAAACAAAAAAATAAAAATAAAAATCTTAGATCCATTGTGCATGACAATACCTAATAGGAGTAATATTCCTATAATGAAAACAGGCAGTTAGTCAATAAGTTGCTAAATATTTAACCATTAGTAGACAAAGAATTGCTTCTAAGACTGAGTCTTAGGCCACTAGTTATACCCTAGTAATTTAAATAGTATGTGAATACTAGATAGAAATAGGTGGCATGGGCATTTAACTAAAATCCTATTAAGTAGAAAGTGACAAAAAGAACAGTATGTATCCATAGTTGTATCCATCTATAGTTAACACAATAATAATAAACAATAACTAGCCCTTATATATCACATTAAGATTTGCAAAACATTTTACAAATATTATTTTATCTTCTCATGATGACCCTAGGAGGCAAGTGATATTATTATCTGCATTTACAAATGATGAAAGTGAGGAGAACATTTTAAGTGACTTGACCAGAGTCACACGGCTATTACATGTTTTAGGATAGATTTGAATTCAGGAATTTCTGACTCCAGGCCAAATGCTCTATCCCACCCCTACCGAACAATAGCACATTGGATAGATCCTTCTCTGTCAGGTTATGGAAAGATATTGACAAAAGTCACATAGGATTGGCAGACAAAGATAGACTGCCACCTGCCTCACTGAAGAGAATACCTTCCTAGATGTTGTCCAACTGTATTGAACCATTTTAGAATAGTATACCACTAATATCTTCCCATTGCTATAACACTAATTAGAAAACCCAATGTTTGCAAAAGCCTGGTAGCATGAAAAGTGACTAAACTAGCTGTCAAAAAGGCTATACTCTACTACTAAGTGTACTTCTAAATTGGTATAAACACTCAAACTTTTCACGTTAAATTTCTGGACCCTCGTTACCTCTTTTTAAATATTAGACAAGTTGAAGCAGGTCATACTCTAAAAACCTATGTTTTAATTATTCTACCATTGTATATCTCTTCTTCCCCACACTAATTCACCCCTCCCCCACATACTGATTTTCTTTAGAGTTTAATTCATCAATATACCCAGACTGACTTATTATAAAGGGGTGTGTGGGCACATTTGAAGGGAGTGAGGATGTAGTATGGTGGAAAAAAACATAATTTTATTTTGGGAGATAGAGGGATTTAATTAAGTTCCCAGCCTAATCATTTACTACCAGAATTAGCTTAAGGAAATTATTTAACTTTCCTATTCTTTAGGTTTACATCAGGTTTTCAGACATTCTCCAATTGATAAGTGTCCCTTCAATTCCCAATTCTTCACCCCTACAAAAAGAGCTACCATAAAAATTTACGTGGGGCGGCTAGGTGGTGCAGAGAATAGAGCGCCGGCCCTGGAATCAGAAGGACCTGAGTTCGGAGCCGGCCTCCGACACCTAATCCGCACAAACAAACAAAAACCTAGCCGTGTGACCTTGGGCAAGTTACTTAACCCCAATTGCCCTAAAGGGGCGGCTAGGTGGCGCAGTGAGTAAGAGCGCCGGCCTCGGAGTTTGGATGACCCGAGATCAGATCCGGCCTCAGAAAATGAGCACCCACGCATAAATAATGACTAGCCGTGTAACCTTGAGCAAGTTACTTAACCCCAATTGCTTTATAAAAAAAAAAAAAAAATTTACGTACACATATGAACTTTTTTTAAAAATAAATATTTATGGGATACAGATCTAGCACAGATATTATTGGGTTAAAGGGAAGGAAGAGTTTAATAACCCTTTTGGCCTAGTGACAAATTTTTCTCCAGATCGGTTGGACTAGTTCATTACTCCATCAAAATTTCATTATTATACTGATTTTTCCCTCATTCTCTCCAGCCTTGGTCATTTCTGATAGGTGTCTGGTGGTATCTCAGAATTGATTTAATTTTCCTTTTTTCTTTTTTTTTATTAATTTATTAGTTTAGTTTCAGTTAACAAGATTCAATTCCATAGTTCCTTGATTTTCAAATTTCCTTTACTGGGGTGGCTAGGTGGCGCAGTGAATAGAGCGCCGGCCCTGGAATCAGAAGGACCTGAGTTCGGAGCCGGCCTCCGACACTTAATCCATACAAACAAAAACCTAGCCGTGTAACCTTGGGCAAGTTACTTAACCCCAATTGCTTTATAAAAAAAAAAAAAAATTCCTTTACTTACCTCCCCCCTCCCCTCATGACAGCATATAGTACAGTATAGGGTCTGCAAATGCATTCATATTAGACATTATTCCAATTACAAAGGCATATTGTACTAGGTGAGATGAAAGATGGTAAGGAAGAAATAAAACCAAACAATGAAAAGAACAAGATCATTTAGTTTGCTTCCATCAGGATTCAGGCTCAGTTCTTTCTAGTTATATCTCTGGATGGCGAATTTCTCACTTTCTTGAGTCATTCGGGAATAACTTATATCACTGCATTGCTGAAAAGAGTCCAGTCTGTCATAGTTGGTCATCACAGATATGGTATGTCTGTGATTGTATACAAATTTCTTCTGATTCTACTCTTCTCGCTCAGCATCAGTTTGTATAAGTCTCGCCAGGTAATTATGAAATCTGTCATCTCCTTGTTTCTTATAGCACAATAAAATTCCATTACATTCATATACCGCAACTTGTTTAGCCATTCCCCAATTGATGGGCACCCTTTTAGGTTCCAATTCTTTGCAACCACAAAAAGGGCTGCTAAAAATATTTTTGTACATATGGTTCTTCCTCCCACTACTATGATCTCTTTGGGATATAACCCTAGAAGTGGTATGGCTGGGTCAAAGGGTATGAAATTATTTATAATTCTTTGGGCATAATTCCAGATTGCTCTCCAGAATGGTTGGATAAGTTCACAACTCCACCAGCAATGTATTAGCGTTCCAATTTGTCCACATCCTCTCCAGCATTTGTCACTTTCTTGTTTTGTCATCTTAGCCAATCTGACTGGAGGGATGTGGTATCTCAGAGTTGTTTTGATTTGCATTTCTCTAATTAATAGTGATTTAGAGCATTTCTTCATATGCTTATAGATATCTTTAATTTCTTTCTCTGAAAACTTCCTATTCATATCTTTGACCATTTATCAATTGGGGAATGACTTGTATTCATAGAGATTTGGCTCAATTCTCTATAAATTTTAGAAATGAGTCCTTTATCAGAGACACAAGTTGTAAAAATTCTTTCCCAATTTCCCAACTCCTTCTTGATCTTGGTTACATTGGCTTTGTTTGTGCAGAACCTTTTCAATTTAATGTAATCAAAATTATCCATTTTGCATTTTATAATGCTCTCTAATTCTTGTTTGGTCCTAAAATCTTCCCCTCTCCACAAATCCGTCAGATAAACTATTCCTTGCTTTCCCAAATTGCTTACAGTATCATCCTTTACACCTAGATCATGCACCCATTTAGACTTGATTTTGGCATATGGTGTTAGATAGTGATCTATGCCCAGTTTCTGCCATACTGTATTCCAGTTTTCCCAGCAGTTTTTGTCAAATAGTGCATTCTTATCCCAAAAACTGGGGTCTTTGTGTTTATCGAACAATAGATTGCTATATTCATTAACTGCTGGGTCTCCTGCACCTAATCTATTCCATTGATCCACTACTCTACACCTCTGCCAGTACCAAGCAGTTTTGATGACTGCTGCTGTATAATACAGATTAAGATCTGGCATAGCTTGTCCACCTTCCCTAGCATTTCTTTTCATTAATTCCCTTGATATTCTAGACTGTTTGTTTTTCCAAATAAATTTTGTTATTATTTTGTCTAACTCTAGAAAGTAGTTTTTTGGTAAATTGATTGGTATGGCACTAAATATATAGTTTAGTTTGGGTAAAATTTTCATTTTTATTATATTAGCTCGACCTAGCCATGAGCAATTGATATTTTTCCAACTATTTAGATCTGATTTTATTTGTGTGAGAAGTGTTTTGTAGTTGTGATCATGTAGATTCTGGGTTTGTTTTGGCAAGTAGATTCCCAAATATTTTATAATTTCTACAGTGACTTTAAATGGGATTTTTCTTTCTGTCTCTTGCTGTTGAGTTTTATTAGAGATGTACAGGAATGCTGAGGATTTATGTGGGTTTATTTTATATCCTGCAACTTTGCCAAATTTATTTATTGTCTCAAGTAGTTTTTACTTGATTCTCTAGGATTCTCTAAGTATATCATCATATCATCTGCAAAGAGTGATAGCTTGGTCTCTTCTTTGCCTAATTTGATTCCTTTGATTTCTTTTTCTTCTCTAATTGCTACTGCTAGTGTTTCTAGTACCAGATTGAATAAGAGGGATGATAGTGGACACCCTTGTTTCACTCCTGATCTTATTGGAAAGGCTTCTAGTTTATCCCCATTGCATACAATACTTGCTGATGGTTTTAAATAGATGCTAGCAACTATTTTAAGGAAGGCTCCATTTATTCCTATACTTTCTAGTGTTTTAATAGGAATGGATGTTGTACTTTGTCAAAAGCCTTTTCTGCATCTATTGAGATGATCATGTGGTTTTTGCTAGTTTTGTTGTTGATATGCTCAATTATATTGATGGTTTTCCTAATATTAAACCATCCTTGCATTCCTGGAATGAATCCTACCTGATCAGGGTGTATTATTTTGTGATAAGTTGTTGGAGTCTTTTGGCTAATATTTTATTTAGAATTTTTGCGTCTAAATTCATGAGGGAGATTGGTCTATAATTTTCTTTCTCTGTTTTATCTCTTCCTGATTTAGGAATCAGTACCATATTTGTGTCATAGAAAGAGTTTGGTAGGACTCCTTCTTCACTAATTTTCCCATATAGTTTGTAGAGTATTGGAATCAATTGTTCTTTAAATGTTTGATAGAATTCACTAGTGAACCCATCTGGCCCTGGAGATTTTTTTCCTAGGGAGTTCATTGATGGCTTGTTTGATTTCTTTTTTCTGAGATGGGGTTATTTAGGTTATTTATTACACTTCCTCTTCAGTTAATCTGGGCAATTTGTGATTTTGTAAATATTCATCCATGTCACTAAGATTGTCATATTTATGTGCATACAATTGGGAAAAATAATTCCTCATTATTATTTTGATTTCCTCTTCATTAGAGGTAGATTCACCCTTTTTATTTTTGATACTCATAATTTGGTTTTCTTCTTTCTCTTTTTTTATCATATTTACTAAGGGTCTATCAATTTTGTTGATTTTTTCATAAAACCAGCTATTAGTTTTATTTATTAATTCAATAGTTTTCTTAATTTCAATTTTATTAATCTCTCCCTTGGTTTTCAATATTTCTAATTTAGTACTAAATTGGGGATTTTCAATTTGTTCTTTTTCTAGCTTTTTCAATTGCATGTCCAATTCATTGAGCTCCCTTCTCTCTGCTTTAATTAAGTATGCACTCAGGGATATAAAACTTCCCCTGAGAACTGCCTTTAGTGCCTCCCACAAATTTTGGTATGTTGTCTCATTATTATCATTCTCTTGAATGAAATTATTGATTGTTTCTATAATTTCTTGTTTGACCCACCAATTTTTTTAGGATTAAATTGTTTAATTTCCAATTAGTTTTTAGTCTATCTTTCCCTGGCCCTTTATTGCATATAATTTTTATTGCATCATGATCTGAGAATGATGCACTTAATATTTCTGCCTTTCTGCACTGGATTGTGAGGTTTTTATGCCCTAGTACATGGTCTATTTTTGAGTATGTACCATGCACTGCTGAAAAGAAAGTAAATTCCTTTTTATCCCCATTCAGTTTTCTCCAGAGATCCATCATATCTAGACTCTCTAAGATTCTATTCACCTCCTTAACTTCTTTCTTGTTTATTTTGAGGTTAGATTTATCGAGTTCAGAGAGGGGGAGATTAAGGTCCCCCACTAGTATAGTTTTGCTATCTATTTCTTCCTCTAATTCCTTTAACTTCTCCTCTAGGAATTTAGATGCTATACCACTTGGTGCATATATATTAAGTAGTGATATTGCTTCATTCTCGATGGTGCCTTTTAGTAGGATAAAGTTTCTTTCCTTATCTCTTTTAATTAGATCTATTTTTGCTTTTGCTTTATCTGAGATAAGTATTGCTACCCTTGCTTTTTTTTACTTTAGCTGAGGCATAATACATTTTACTCCAACCTTTTACCCTTACCCTGTGGGTATCCCTTTGTTTCAAATGTGTTTCTTGTAGACAGCATATGGTAGGATTATGGTTTTTAATCCATTCTGCTATCCCCCTCTGTTTTATGGGAGAGTTCATCCCATTCACATTCACAGTGATGATGACTATCTTTCTCTTCCCCTCCATCCTATTCCCTCCCCTGTTTATGATTTTGTTTCTTCCTTCTCCCTTCCCCTCCTTGAAGTTTTCCCTTTTGACTGTCCCCTCCCTCAGTGACCCCCCTTCTTAACCTACCCTCTCCCCTTACTACTATTTCCCTCCCTTCTAATCCCTCCCTTTAGTCTCCTCCTTTTCACCCCCCCTTACCCTCCCACTATCTATAGGACACAATAAATTTTTATACTTCTCAGAGTAAATTACTCCCCATTTGATTCCAAACCAATGAGAGTAAATTTCAAACAGTGTTCCTCTCCCTCCCTCCTTTTCCTCTATTAATGAATTTATGTGTCTATTCACGTTAGAGTCTTAAACTTCACTGATTAATTTGATCCTTCTTTGAGCGAGAACCAGTGAGAATAGTGTTTAAATGATGTTCTTCTCCCTCTTTCTTTCCCCTCTTCTATAGTGTGTTTTGATGCCTCTTCAGATGGCATATTTTACCTTTTCCTAGCTCATCCTTTCCTTTTTCCCATTACAGTACCTTTGATCCCCTTAATAGTCTTTTTTTTTTAGACTCCATGTTAGTGCATTCATACCCACACCCTCTAAGTATAACCCTTTTGAAGGTCATGATAATCATAAAGATTTCGAATATTGACAGTTATCAGCTCCACATATAGGGATGTGAACATTTTGCTCTTGTTGCATCCCAAGTAATGAGCATGTGTTTGTGGGTGTGGGTGTGTGCACTTCTGCATGTGTGAGTCTATGTTACTCTTGTTTACCTTTTTATGTCCTTCTGGAGTCTTGTAATTGGAGATCAAATTTTCCATTGAGCTCTGGCTTTTTCATCAGGAAAGTCTGGAAGTCCCTTACTTCATTAAACATCCATCTCCTTGCCTGAAAGATTATGCTCAGTTTTGCCGGGTAGTTAATCCTTGGTTGTAGTCCTAGCTCTCTTGCCCTAGGAAATATCAAATTTCAGACCCTCCGCTCTTTTAATGTAGAAGCTGCTAGGTCCTGTGTGATCCTAACTGTAGTTCCTCGATATTTGAATTGTTTCTTTTTGGCTGCTTGTAGAATTTTTTCTTTAATCTTGTAATTCTGGAATTTGGCTACTATATTTCTTGTAGTTTTCAGTTTGGGAAGTCTTTCAGGAGGAGTCCGGTGAATTCTATCGATAGCTATTTTATCTTCTGATTCCAGGACCTCAGGACAGTTTTCTTTGACAATCTCTTAGAGGATGTTGTCTAGACTGCTTTTTTCGTCGTGGCTTTCTGGTAGACCAATAATTCTTAAGTTGTCTCTCCTGGATCTATTCTCTAGGTCAGTTATTTTTCCAGTGAGATATTTTACATTTTCTTCCAATTTTTCGATCGTTTTTTTTTTTTCTTTGATTGACTCCTGCTGCATCATAGAGTTCTGAGTTTCAGTTTGATTGTATCTAATTTTTAGTGAATTACGGTCTTCAGTTAGTTTTTGAAGTTCCTTTTTTAGGGAGGTATTTTCTTTTTCCAAGTTGGTCACTGCCTCCCTGATTTGGTCTTTAAAATTTTTCTTAAGCTCCTCCAGGAATGCTATTTGGGCTTGAGACCAGATCATGTTTCCTTCTGTGGTCTCTGGTGTGGGCAGAGAGTCTATATTGTCCTGTGTGTTTTGTTGTTCTTGCCCTGCATAGTATGCTTGAATAGACTTTCTTGCCTTCCCCTTCTCCTTTTCAGCTTCCTTCCTTCCCATTGTGACTTCCTGTTTCTTAGTGTCTCAGGCTATGAGTTTGGGGCCTGATCCTTGACTTTGAATACCTCTGGGTGGCTAGTTTATGGCTAAGTCAGGGAAGTCAGTGAGGAATGTAGATGTGTAGGTGGGGATGAGTCTGACCACTTCAGATTTCTGCCTCTATACCCCTGGGCTATAAGTAGGCTTTTGTTGGTGAAGTGAGGTGGGGCTTGTTGGGAACCCACCCTCTCTTCTCTTCAGATTCCTGGCTGTCTCAGTTACACCCTTTCTTGGAGATTCTCAAGCCTGAGGCTATTTCCATTAACTTGGGATTTCAATCTGGGTGGGAGACTTATCTTTGGGTTTTCTGCTTCATGAAGGAGGGCTGGGAGGATCAGAGCAGCTAGAATTTACTTTGCCATTGCAGCCCCTGTATTATACAGGCAGGCAGTTTCTAAACTTCCAGACTGGGGGCTGAATGCAGCCTGAGAAGCCACTCTCTCCACTGGGGGCCCAACTCTCCTACCTGGCTCCAATGATCCATTCCCTCTGCGAGATGACTGTGATTCGTCCTTGGTAAGTCTGCAGGCTGGGGCTTTTTCTCTCTCTGGTGTAGTCTGCTTGTCTGCTCTTAGGTCTGAGCTGTGCAGACCCCACACGTTCTGGGCTCGACCTGTGCGGACACACTGGGCAACCTCCTGGGCTGGATTCTGCTATGCTCTGTCTTCTAGCGGGCTCTGTCACTCCTTAGTCCGCTCAGATTCACCCTTTGAGACTTAGTGACCAAGGAGCTCAGCGAGGTTACTGCTTCCTTTCTGCCATCTTGGCTCCGCCCCCAATTTTCCTTTTTTCTAATCAATAATGATTTAGAGCATTTTTCTCATGCCTATAAATAGTTTTGATTTCTTCTATAAACTACCTACTGTAGTTGAACGATTTATGAATTGGGGAATAGCTCTTATTTTCATAAATTTGACTCAGTTCTATGCTCCTTATATATTTGAGAAATGAGGCCTGTTTGAGAGAAAAACTGTAAAAACAATTGATATTACTTCATTGTCTTTGGCATCACTTAACAAAATGTAGTTTTCCTGATTATACCTTTTAATTAGTTCTATTTTTGCTTTTACCCTCTCTGAGATCCTTCCCCTTACCTTTTTTGTCTTTTCACTAAAACATTTTAAATTCTGTCCCAACCATTTATCCTAACTCGTTTGTGTCTTCCTGTTTCAATTGTGTCTCTTGCAAACAATATGTTGTTGAATTCTGGTTTCTAATCCAACCTCCTGTCCACTTCCATTTTATAGGTGAGCTCACCACATATACAGAGTTATTATTGTTAATATTTTTCCCACCCATCATATTTTCTTCTGTTTCTTCATGTTTTGTTTTTATCCTATTCCTCTTCAAAAGTCTATTTTGCTTCTAACTACTGCCTCACTTACTCTGTACTCTCTTTTATTATCACTCCTTTTCTTATCCTCTTCCCCTTTTATATTCCTAGTAGGTAAAATTACATTTCTAGACAGAACTGAGTGGGTGTGTACATATAAATATATATATATATACATATATATATATATATATATATATATATATATATATATGTATATATATATATATATATACATACCCACATATAGTCTTCTATCTTTGAACAAATTAAGATGAGAGTGAGGTTCAACCATCGCCTAACATACCACACCATTTTCCACTCCTTTGCAAAAGCACTTTCTTTTATGCCTCTTTTATATGAGAAAATTGTTCCCTATTCTACTTCTCCTCCTTTCTCCCAGTGCATCCCTTTTTTCACTCCTTCACTTTTTTGGAGATCATTCCAACCTGATTGACTTACATCCATGGCCATCTTTAAACATTTTTAACTGCTCTAATAATAATAAAATTATTTGTAGTTGGACATATTATCTTTCCACATAAGAATGTAAACAATTTAACTTTATTAAGACCATTCAGATTATTCTTTCATATTTACCTTTTTATACTTCTCTTGAATCTTGTGTTTGAGTTTTACATTTTCTATTCATTTCTGTTTTTTTTATCAGAAATGCTTGTATTTCATTAAATATCCATTTTTCCTCTGAAGGCTCATACTCAGTTTTGCTAGGTAGGTTATTCTTGGTTGTATTCCTAGCTCCTTTGCATTCCAGGATGCTGCAATCAAAGCACTCTGCTCCTTTAACTTAGAAACTGGTAAATCTTGTCTGATCCTGGCTGTGGCTCTTCATTATTCAAATTTTTTTTCTGGTTACTGGAAGTATTTTTTTTATTTTACCTGAGAGCTCTGGAATTTGCCTTTCATAACTGTGAGTTTTTATTTTGGAATATTTTTCATTAGGTTATTGGTGGATTATTTCAATTCTATTTTACACCCTGTATCTAAGATATCAGGGGAGTATTCCTTGATAATTTTTTGAAATAAGATGTTTAGGCTATATTTTTGAACATTGCTTTCAGGTAGACCAATGATTCTTAAATTATCTCTTCCTGACTTATTTTCCAGATCCATTTGTTAGATGAAATTTTTCACATTTTCTTCTTTTTCCATTCTTTTCCCTTTATCTTATTGTTTTCTGATGTCTCATGGAGTCATTCTCTTCCCCTTGTCTAATTCTAATTTGTAATGAATTGCTTTCTTCAGTAAGATTTTGTTCCTCTTTTTTCTATTTGACC
The DNA here is from genome assembly GCA_011680675.1 of Gymnobelideus leadbeateri. Lineage (NCBI taxonomy): Eukaryota > Metazoa > Chordata > Mammalia > Diprotodontia > Petauridae > Gymnobelideus > Gymnobelideus leadbeateri. The sequence goes on from WOXC01004358.1 coordinate 42,309, forward strand.
AATTCTTTTTTTAAAGGAATTCATCTCTTCAGGCATATTTAGCTTCCTTTTGCATTAAGACAATTCTGTTATTTGAAAAGTTTTCTTCAATATTTTTGGTGCTTCTTTTGGAATTTTCTAAAATCATCGTTATTTCTGAAAAGACACAAGTCTACAATGTTCCTGTTATTATTTACAATATCTTCCTAGTTCTTCTCACTCCATTCAGCATCAATTCATGTAACTGTCCCTAGGCTTTTCTGAAAGATGCCTGCTCATCATTTCCTATAGAACAATAGTATTCCATTGCATCCATATACCACAACTTGCTTAGCCATTCCCCAATTGATGGGTATCCCCTCGATATCAAATTTTTGTCATGACAAAAAGAGCCACTATAAATATTTTTTAATATGTGGGTCCTTTTCCTTTTCCTAGAATCTCTTTCTGACAATTTTTTTGATAGCATTATAGTCTCTGGACTGAGAACTCCCAAAACTGCTGCTGCTACTGCTGTTGTGGTCACTATTGCTGCCACCACATATGTGGCCTCCAGATTGTCTTTCATCCCAGTGTCATAAACTTCTCCTGATGACCTCTTAAGTTTTCTTAGGCTAGAAAAATGTCTCATCCTGTCCTTTGTTTGGATCTGTTGCTCCAAAATTTTATTTGAGGCATTATTTTAAATTTGTTTGGAGGGGAATGTTGAGAAAATTTATTGGGGTCACCTTTAATCTGCCATCATGTCTACACACCCAAAGCATTCAAGGAATTTTTAAATATATTAATTCATCATCATTTTATTGACTTCAACCCAAAAATGTTTGTAATGTACATACTATGTTTAAAACACAAATGTTACATGCAGAGATAGCAAGATAAAAATTGAATAGCTTCTGAACTTCAAGGATCTCAGTTTATATTAAGAAGAAGGGGAACGATAAAAAAGTATGGAAATACAATTATATGCAAAGTAAAAGTATGAAAAGCACAGGGCAACATTGTGGTCATTTGATGGTTGCTTCAAACTGGTTCTTGAGGGTTTTTTTTGGTGGAAACATTTGATCTTATGGCAGCTAAACTTCTGATGAATTGACACACTATTATCTAGTTTCCTCTTGGTATACACTGCAAACAGTGCCCATGGGTGATAGGGGTGATCATCTTAGGGATCAATCTGGTGAACTTTGAGATACCAGCTTTGTGCTTTCCCAGTTTTTTGTGTCCTTAGTTTGCTCCCTATATGTGGCAATATATCTAGGCAAATCATATGTTTCTGGGCACAGGTCAAAGCATACTTCAAGGGTTACTGTAATGCCTTTATACAAAGTGTCAATCAATCTACATAGTCCACCATAAATTTGTAGTTTTTCAAGCAATCTTTCCAAGAGGCTGGTATCCTCAACTAACACATCCCAAAGCCTCTTGTGAATTTGTCCTGAGTTCATAGTATTTGGATCCGAATTTTTAAATCACCTGATAGCAGGCATTCTACCCAAGGACCTGGTTCAAATTTTGCACTTCAGAGAATCTAATATCAACTAGGATGACTGTTTCATAGTGACATAGCAATTCTGATTTTTGCTATGTCACGTTCTTCAGGTCCTCTCTTCTAACTGTGCCCTTAGAAAACATATTGGTGAGCTGTAATTCTTGGTCCCTGACCAAAAAAAGAATCTGATAAAACATCTATTGCTTGATATTATTTACTTACTGTTCTCACATTTGGGGAAAAAGTGGTAAGTCAGATAAACAGTATTTTGATTAAACAAAGTAAAATGCTAAGGAAGTGTTTTGGTTCATACAAATTGCACAGCCTATTTTCTGTTCTGTCTTATGGAGTATCTTCCAAAATACTGAGAGTCAGGAAGAAATCATGAGAGGTACTGTCAGGGTTTGGGAAGCAAGAGAAATATGGGCCAGGAAAAATTCCCTTCAAGATATGGATCTAATTGTACCATATTGAAAGTACAGCCTATGGTTCTGGAACCTCAGAGAGAGTTTTTAGTCACTATCTTTGGATCCCATAATTGGGTATTACTCCAGCCAAGTCTTGAAAATCCCAAGAATGTCAAATATAGGGGTGCTATTGAATTCACCAAAAGTGTTTTTTGGCCAGAAAGGTACAAAATCCCATAATGAAGTTCTCAAATTTATGGTATGGTGTTTTCTTCCTAAGCCTTGCAGGGATTTTGTCCATGTTGTTTGACTTCTCAGCTTCTGCATGGTCCTTAGTTTCAGTGTCCTTCCTCATGATGAGACAACAGGTTCACAGAGATGAACACAATATTTTGGAGTATTCCTGGATGTGTTTTGGTGAATAATGCTTCCCAATAATATCAAGTGTAGGCAGGGAAGGATCAAAGATACAATACTGCTACTAATGCATGGCCACCACATGTCAATTATCCTTGAGGTCACTTTTTGGATATCTTGCACTTAAAATCCCCAGTGGTCAGGATGGTGAGGCCCAGCTTTGACAGTCTTTCCTCATATAGAATATCAGATCAAGTGAGCTTTGGTACTTCTGCTCTTTGAGAGATTTTTTTCGCTGGGCTCACCTTATGACACCTGCCTTAAAGTTTGCCTGGTATAGGGTCCCAGGAAGGGTACCACCTGATTCTATCTCTGTAAAAAGATGAGTCCCCTGCAGAGTGTGCCAGGTGATTGGTACCAGGAGCAAGGATGCCTACATTCTCCACCACCACTTCTAATAAGTACGAAAATGTGACCACAATCATCAGAACAATGGTAATTCAAATGTCTTCACTGACCCTGAGGTGGCCCACACTCAAGAAGTGTGCTTGGAGTGGGGTTATTACAAGGCTTGTACTTAGCCTATACCTTTCCTAACTCTTCCATGCCAGACTAATGTCAAGCTAAATAGCTTCTTGGGATGATCCAAGTTCATTCCTCTTGCAGTGGTTTCTCTAGATAATAGTAACAGTGGGGATCTTGTTCATGAATTCTTTTGCATCACTAATCAGAGAAAGTTAGCCTCTTCTTTGAATTTCTTCACTTTGATATTTAGATCAGGGGAAGAAATCCCATGGCTCCAACACCCAAACCAGGCATTTCTATATCTTATTTCCATTAATAAACAGATCTTCTCTTCCACACCAATTCTAATTGGGACCCATGCCTTCCCTGCCTCACACTCCAAGGAGGTGAGAAGAAGGCCCACTGTCCCAGAAGAGTCTGGGGGTAGTGGGAGGGAGGGGACAGAACCTGAGAGATAAAGTAAGAGAGGGACAGAAATTAAAATAGGTCAGCAAAGATGGCTGGCACCTCAGGAAACCCCTCTTGGGACATAGGTCTAACAGGCAGGCCATAGGACTTGTTTAGTAAGACCTCACCACCTACCACAGCTCAGGTAAGCTACAGAATAAGCCTTTCAGATGTCTACAAAAGAGGATCACAGTTGCTATGGCCCGTCTCGTCAAATTTCACAACTACCCTCTGAGAAACCCAAGGTCTTGAGTCCTAGACACTTCACAGTGCAGGCCATCCCTGCCAGACTAGTGGAGGAAAGGGGGTGGGGAATGAGTGGGCCCTCCAGGCAGTGAGAAAAGATAGAACCTGGCTGAATCAGTTTCAGGTACTATGCTAAGCTCTGGGTATAAGAAGAAAAGCCTTTATCCTTGACAATAGAAGGCCTTCACCAGGGTGGTGGCTGTATCTGAAGGGAAAAAGAATGGAATTCTATAGATTATGCAAAGGTGAAATCCACAGACTTTAGCAATATTTCGGATATGGGATGGGGGAGTGAGAGACAGTAAGGTAATGAGAATGAAAGCTAAAATGAGATTAGGAAGATATTTATGCCCTAGAATGTTGTATGGAAGTTTATAAAGGAGGAGGGTTTAGGGGGCAAGATGATTAGTTCAGTTTAGAATATCTATCCAACATCTAGTTCAAGATAATCAAAAGAGAGAGAGAGAGAGGCAGATAGACAGACAGAGGCAGAGACAGAGACCAAACCAAGATATGTTAAAAGAAAAAAAAGACTTATTGTCTGAATGAGCTGTAATAAAACAATAAACCTGTTGTGATTGTGCGTAAAAAAAAATGGAGTTGAAATTATTGATCTTTAAGGTCCTTTCCACCTCTCATCTCAACGGTGCTCCTGTCACCCAACGAAAAGCTTTTTATTCATTTCTCATTTTCTGTCTACAACATTCCTCCAAGAAGCTCTTGAAATTTTTCTCCTTTAGGTCCCAAATAGTATCCCTGGCACCCTCTCATCAAATGATTTTTCCTCCTACTTTGCAGTGAAAATTGGCTCCCCTAGATCTCTCTTCATCTGTACTTTAAATGGAAAGCATAATAGATCTGGAGTTGAAGGACTTATGTTACAATCCTTCCTTTTGTACACAATACCTGACTAACTGTGAGAAAGACAATTATCTTCCTTGTGCCCAATTTCTCATATGTAAAAATTATGAAGTCAGATTATATGAAATGTAAGATCTTTGCTGACCCTAAATATATTATTCTTTTAACATTTTCACCTGCCCTCTCCTTTACTGGAATTTCATAGGATATGATAGTGTTTCTCTTTGCTGAAGCTAACACCTTAACTTGAGAACTATTAATCACATCTTCTATCTAAACTGGAGGCTGACCCCCAGGAACATATTTAATCTCACTCTTTCTTGCTCTCTTTCTCTCATTCTCACTCTCCATACCCCCCCCCCCCACATTTCTTGCCATGCCTTCTAATATAAATAACTCTTCCTATGTTTCTCAGTCAAAAGTTACTGATGACCTCTTACTTGCTAAATCTTTCAAACTTTTCTCTTTTTTTGACACTGTTGACAAGTCCTTTGTACCAGAAAATTTTTCCTTATCTTTGATGGAATTACTCTCTCCTTCATGTTTGTTTGATCACCACTCCTTAATTTCTATTGCCAGTTCATCAACATGCATTTTCTGCCGCATGAACATGGATAACTCACCACCTCCTCCTAATTCTGTGCTCTCTTCTCTCTCTCTCTCTCTCTCTCTCTCTCTCTCTCTCTCTCTCTCTCTCTCTCTCTCTCTCCCGTCCTTCTCTATCTCCCTCCATCTTTAGCTATCTTATTTTCTTCTATATCATTAATTCTCACTTAGTAGCAGTAGCTTTGGGAGTTCTTAAGACAGAGATAGTTAGGTGACCTGAGATCTGATCAGAAAGAAATTACAGAAGATCCCTATGTTAGCATTAAGTATAGGGCCAGATTCTAGTTGGCAACATCAATACTCACATTTGGGTCATATTTCAAGAGAAAAGTAGAATACTTTAATTCAAGATGGAGTGAATGTCCTGAGAGGCAGGATCACTTTTGGTCAAAAGGTATCAGACACCTTGAGGAACAGTACTGATTGTAATGTTAATTGTTCAGGGAATCTTCACTTCACCCCAGATCACACCACCTTGGAAGCACCCAAAAGTTCAAAACTAGCTCTGAAAATAAATATTTGAAAAAAACCTGTGGTTTGAGACAATACGCATTCCTGTCCAGCTAGGAATAGAGGTGTCAAAATTCGAACATAAAGTTCAAAATCAAGAAATAGGGCAGAAAAATGAATGAATAAAAAAAAAAGAACCTGACCATAAATAGGTACTATGGTGACAAGAAGATCAAGATACAACCTTACTAGAAGACAATGAAGTCAATACAGCTAGCAGCTCTTTTTGTGGTGGCAAAGAATTGGAAATTAAGGGCTTGTACATTAAGTGGGGAATGGCTGAATAATTTGCGGTATATTATTATAATGGATTACTATTTTTCTATAAGAAGCAGGTGGATTTCAGAAAAACCTAGCAAGGCTGTTGTTGAGTTAAATGTGTAGAATCAGGAGAATATTGTACACAATAGTATCAACATTTTGTGATGATAAACTATGATAGACTTAGCTCCTCTCAGCAAGAAAATTCCAAAAGACTCATGATGGAAATTCTATCAATATCTAGGGAAAGAAATATGGAGTTTGAATGTAGATGGAAGCATACTATTTTCATTTTATTCTTCTTGTGATTTTTTCTTTTGTTTTGATTCTTTTACACAACATGGCTAATGTGGAAATATGATTAGTAATTTTGTACATGTATAACTTATATCAGATTGCTGGATCTCTAAGAAAGGGTAGAGGGGAGGGAAGGATGGAAAAAATTGGAAGTAAAAATCTTACAAAAGTGAATTTTGAAAATTAAAAAATCCTAATACAAAAATTTTTATGAGTGTTTCTTCGTAATATAGTTTGATATTTGGTATGGATAGGCATCCTTATTTTCTAGTTGAAAAAAATTCTACTATATAATGTTTTGGTGTAAAAAAAAGCTTAATCTTGGGTAGCTAGGTGGTACAGGAGACAGACCACCAGCCCTGGAGTCAAGAGCACCTTTGTCCAAATCTGGCCTCAGAAACTTGAAACTTACTTAGATGAATGACCCTAGGTAAGTCACTTTCTTTCAAATTCCTCACCACAAAAAAATCTAAATCAGTAGCAGAAGGTCACATGATTGAAATTAATGTCATAATAAAACCAAATCAGCTTCATGTTTCAAAGAAGCAAATCTTCAAACTCAGATAATAGTTCTTGCATCAAGTTCTATTACAAAATAAGCATGAATGTAAAACTGATAGAAAGGATATCAAGGTAGAAAGGTATAGATAGATACATAGATACATAGATAGATACATAGATAGATAGACATATAGATGAATAAAGATAAATTGCTTAATATTTACACTGTTGTCATCTTAATCAAAGAAGCTCTCCAATCTATTTTATTAAAGGTTTATTAATTTACTTTTAAAATATCCCATTTATTGATAGCACTGGAAATGCAAAAATAAGACTTTCTTCACTGAAACTGTATTGATTCCTAAAAAAAAATATTTAACAACAATATATATATATATATGTATATGTATATGTATATGTATACACACCATGGCTTTGGAAAGAGACAAATTATTTTGGCTATTTAAAATGCCCTTTATTGGTGATGTCCCTCAAGACTTCAACACACATTTAAAGTGCAAAATTCTGATTACAGCTATGTGTAAGGCCAAGGAATAAAAAAGCCTGCCAAAGTGTATCCTGAGGTGCTTGCATACAGTGATTATTGACTCTAGGTTAAGGACAGAATTGGCCTCAGAGAAATAGCACAGCTTGCCCCTGAGGGTATATTCCATGAAAAGATCTAAGTTTGGGATGAAGGGGCAGCTTTGAAGCTGAATCAGACAGAGGCAGCAGGCCAGGGAATTGAAGTTTTAGAAAACAACTTGAAAAATTGTTCCAAATGAAAGCTAAGTGAACATTCATTTCAGTGGGATTGCCATATGCCATAAGAAAGAAAAGAGATAAAGCAATTTATGGAGATAGAAAGACAGAAACAAAACTAGATTTCAAAGAGCTGCTGGTTCAGGAAAATTAATATAAATTTGTTTATATCACTTTCCCAAAGCCACTAATCATTGCCATGAGTCTGTAAATGAGGAGGAGAGGGTAGGAGGCTAAAGGTAAAGGTAAAGGTACAAGGTAAAACTGGACAATACCCACAAAGCATTGAGTGAATGATTGGAAGAAATATAAAAACAACTTGTGACGGTCTTTGATAATGGGGATTAAGCAGAGAGTGTGGGTTAAGGAAATTATATTCCTAGATGACATAAAATGTTTCACTTAACTGGATTACATAACTAGAAAGCTAGTGAAAGTTTTCCTTTCTTCAAAATGCAGCAAAGTAAAAAGTTCAGAAAAATGCCATTGTGTTCCAAATTAGGGTAATTAAAGTTAAATCCACAAGATAAGAAGACACAATAAGAAAGAAGGTAAAAAGAAATACTCATGAAATTATAGAGCAGCAGCTAACATTTATATAATGTCTTAAGGTTTGTACAGTGCTTTACATGTATCATCATCTTATATCCATACAGGTTTTGAAAGGAGTGTGTGTGTGTAGGGGAGTGACATTAAACTCATTTTGCAGATAAGGAAACTGAGGGTTAAAGGTAAAATGACATTCTTTGGGTCACACTACTAATAAACGTATTTTTCTTTGAAGAGAATGAATCAAATTCATGTATATTACAAGTAATATTATGTAAATGGGTGTATATCTATAGGTATGTGTGTATATTAGAATTTCTCATATATGTATACTAATATATCTATCTCTATCCTATTCTATTTGTGACTTCCTATATCCACTGAAGTCACCTAAAATAGTTAGAAACTCAGGAGTCTGATGCACTTAGTGATTCCTTTTAGAAACTGTGACTTGCAATTGTCATTTGCTTTGTCAGTTTAATACCCCTCATCTCCTTTAGTTCCATTTAATCTTCCCCAGCATTCTGTTACCTAGCCCATGAGACCTCTGCAGTTTTCCAGTCCAGATGAAAAGGAAAAAAGGGAGTGCCAAGCTGTCTATGATCAGAAGTACCACCTTCCTATCCTTTGAGCACATGGGATCCCTGGTAAATGACTTTATCTATCCAGTTTCCTCAGTAAAATAAAGTCTGGCATTAATCATCCTCAAGACTGAGAAAATAAGAAAGAGCCTAGACTGATAACAGGATTTATTAACCAAGTTTCCAGCTATCATTCCTCATAAGTAATCCAGTGTGAAGATATCCTGGGTGTCAGATTTCACTGTCCTAATTATAGGGTCTGGTCCCTCTCTTGGTCTCTTGGTGAAATGAAGAGGTGCTTTGAGTGTGAAGCATGGTGATACTTCATACTCCTTTTTATCCTGGAATCCTCTTGAATTCTTGCTCAGAGTGGAGGTCCCAACAGTCACCAAAGGAAAAACTCAAAACCAGAAAAAAATCTCTCTTTAACTACAGTTGATAAACACTAACAGGTTGTGGCACTGCCAATTTTGTGGAACCTAAGATTCTGAGTACGGTTGTTTTCATTTTAAGTGTTCAATTCAAGAACATTCTTTTTCAAAATGATGTTTTATGTTTATAACATCTACATTTCAGGTATGTTATTCCTGCTCATCTCATGCCACAGCCTTCCATTTATATAAACATTTTTTTAAAAAAAACTAAAAAGAGGGGGGCGGAGCCAAGATGGCGGAAAGGAAGCAGTAACCTCGCTGAGCTCCTCTGTCACTAAGTCCAAAAGGGTAAATCTGAGCGGATTCCGGAGTGACGGAGCCCAGTGGAAGACAGAGTGTGGCAGAATCCAGCACAGGAGGTTGCCCAGAGTGCCCGCACAGGTCGAGCGCAGAGCGCGTGGGGTCTGCACAGCTCAGACCTAAGAGCAGGCAAGCAGAATACACCAGAGAGAGAAAAAGCCCCAGCCTGCAGACTTACCAAGGACGAATCGCAGTCATCTCGCAGAGGGAACGGATCATTGGAGCCAGGTAGGAGAGTCGGGCCCCCAGTGCAGAGAGTGGCTTCTCAGGCTGCATTCAGCCCCCAGCCTGGAAATTTAGAAACTGCCTGCCTGTATGATACAGGGGCTGGAATGGCAAAGTAAATTCTAGCTGCTCCGATCCTCCCATCCCTCCTTCATGAAGCAGAAAACCCAAAGATAAGTCTCCCACCCAGACTGAAACCCCAAGTTAATGGAAATAGCCTCAGGCTTGAGAATCTCCAAGAAAGGGTGTAACTGAGACAGCCAGGAATCTGAAGAGAAGAGAGGGAGGGGACCCAACTAGCCCCACCTCACCTCACCAACAAAAGCCTACTTATAGCCCAGGGGTATAGAGGCAGAAATCTGAAGTGGTCAGACTCAACCCCACCTACACATCTACATTCCTCACTGACTTCCCTGACTTAGCCATAAACTAGCCACCCAGAGGTATTCAAAGTCAAGGATCAGGCCCCAAACTCATAGCCTGAGAAACTAAGAAACAGGAAGTCACAATGGGAAGGAAGGAAGCTGAAAAGGAGAAGGGGAAGGCAAGAAAGTCTATTCGAGCATACTATGCAGGGCAAGAACAACAAAACACACAGGACAATATAGACTCTCTGCCCACACCAGAGACCACAGAAGGAAACATGATCTGGTCTCAAGCCCAAATAGCATTCCTGGAGGAGCTTAAGAAAAATTTTAAAGACCAAATCAGGGAGGCAATGACCAACTTGGAAAAAGAAAATACCTCCCTAAAAAAGGATCTTCAAAAACTTATTGAAGACCATAATTCACTAAAAATTAGATACAACCAAACTAAAACTCAGAACTCTATGATGCAGCAGGAGTCAATCGAAAAAAACAAGATGATCGAAAAATTGCAAGAAAATGTAAAATATCTCACTGGAAAAATAACTGACCTAGAGAACAGATCCAGGAGAGACAACCTAAGAATTATTGGTCTACCAGAAAGCCATGATGAGAAAAGCAGTCTAGACAACATCCTCCAAGAGATTGTCAAAGAAAACTGTCCTGAGGTCCTGGAATCAGAAGATAAAATAGCTATTGATAGAATTCACCGGACTCCTCCTGAAAGAGATCCCAAACTGAAAACTCCAAGAAATATAGTAGCCAAATTCCAGAATTATAAGATTAAAGAAAAAATTCTACAAGCAGCCAAAAAGAAACAATTCAAATATTGAGGAACTACAGTTAGGATCACACAGGACCTAGCAGCTTCTACATTAAAAGAGCGGAGGGACTGGAATTTGATATTTCGTAGGGCAAGAGAGCTAGGACTACAACCAAGGATTAACTACCCGGCAAAACTGAGCATAATCTTTCAGGCAAGGAGATGGACGTTTAATGAAGTAAGGGACTTCCAGACTTTCCTAATGAAAAAGCCAGAGCTCAATGGAAAATTTGATCTCCAATTACAAGACTCCAGAAGAACATAAAAAGGTAAACAAGGGTAACATAGACTCACACATGCAGAAGTGCACATACCCACACCCACAAACACAAGCTCATTACTTGGGATGCAACAAGAGCAAAATGTTCACATCCCTATATGTGGAGCTGATAACTGTCAATATTTGAAATCTCTATGATTATCATGACCTGCAAAAGGGTTATACTTAGAGGGTGTGGGTATGAATGCACTAACATGGAGTCTAAAAAAAAAAAAAGACTATTAAGGGGATCGATGGTACTGTAATGGGTAAAAGGAAAGGATGAGCTAGGAAAAGGTAAAATATGCCATCTGAAAAGGCATCAAAACACACTATAGAAGAAGGGAAAGTAAGAGGGAGAGGAACATCATTTAAACACTATTCTCACTGGTTCTGGTTCAAAGAAGGATCAAATTAATCAGTGAAGTTTAAGAATCTAACGTGAATAGACACATAAATTCATTAAATAGAGGAATTGGAGGGAGGGAGAGGAGCATTGTTTGAAATTTACTCTCATTGGTTTGGAATCAAATGGGGAGTAATTTACTCTGATAAGTATAAAAATTTGTTGTGTCCTATAGATAGTGGGAGGGTAAGGGGGGGGTGAAAAGGAGGAGAATAAAGGGAGGGATTATAAGGGAGGGAAATAGTAATAAGGGGAGAGGGTAGGTTAAGAAGGGGGGTCACTGGGTGGGAACACTGAGGGAGGGGGTGGTCAAAAGGGAAAACTTCAAGGAGGGGAAGGGAGAAGGAAGAAACAAAAACATAAACAGGGGAGGGAATAGGATGGAAGGGAAGAGACAGATAGTCATCATTACTGTGAATGTGAATGGGATGAACTCTCCTATAAAACAGAGGCGGATAGCAGAATGGATTAAAAACCATAATCCTACAATATGCTGTCTTCAAGAAACACATTTGAAACAAAGGGATACCCACAGGGTAAAGGTAAAAGGTTGGAGTAAAATTTATTATGCCTCAGCTAAAGTAAAAAAAGCAGGGGTAGCAATACTTATCTCAGATAAAGCAAAAGCAAAAATAGATCTAATTAAAAGAGATAAGGAAGGAAACTATATCCTACTAAAAGGCACCATTGAGAATGAAGCAATATCACTACTTAATATATATGCACCAAGTGGTATAGCATCCAAATTCCTAGAGGAGAAGTTAAAGGAATTAGAGGAAGAAATAGATAGCAAAACTATACTAGTGGGGGACCTTAATCTCCCCCTCTCTGAACTCGATAAATCTAACCTCAAAATAAACAAGAAAGATGATAATAATGAAACAACATACCAAAATTTGTGGGATGCACTAAAGGCAGTTCTCAGGGGAAGTTTTATATCCCTGAGTGCATACTTAATTAAAGCAGAGAGAAGGGAGGTCAGTGAATTGGACATGCAATTGAAAAAGCTAGAAAAAGAACAAATTGAAAATCCCCAATTTAGTACTAAATTAGAAATACTGAAAACCAAAGGTGAGATTAATATTAGGAAAACCATCAATATAATTGAGCATATCAACAACAAAACTAGCAAAAACCACATGATCATCTCAATAGATGCAGAAAAGGCTTTTGACAAAGTACAACATCCATTCCTATTAAAAACACTAGAAAGTATAGGAATAAATGGAGCCTTCCTTAAAATAGTTGCTAGCATCTATCTAAAACCATCAGCAAGTATTATATGCAATGGGGATAAACTAGAAGCCTTTCCAATAAGATCAGGAGTGAAACAAGGGTGTCCACTATCACCCCTCTTATTCAATCTGGTACTTGAAACGTTAGCAGTAGCAATTAGAGAAGAAAAAGAAATCAAAGGAATCAAATTAGGCAAAGAAGTGACCAAGCTGTCACTCTTTGCAGATGATATGATGATATACTTAGAGAATCAAGTAAAAAATTACTTGAGACAATAAATAAATTTGGCAAAGTTGCAGGATATAAAATAAACCCACATAAATCCTCAGCATTCCTGTACATCTCTAATAAAACTCAACAGCAAGAGATAGAAAGAGAAATCCCATTTAAAGTCACTGTAGACATTATAAAATATTTGGGAATCTACTTGCCAAAACAAACCCAGAATCTATATGATCACAACTACAAAACACTTCTCACAGAAATAAAATCAGATCTAAATAGTTGGAAAAATATCAATTGCTCGTGGCTGGGTCGAGCTAATATAATAAAAATGACAATTTTACCCAAACTAAATTATATATTTAGTGCCATTCCAATCAATTTACCAAAAAACTACTTTGTAGAGTTAGACAAAATAATAACAAAATTTATTTGGAAAAACAAAAGGTCTAGAATATCAAGGGAATTAATGAAAAGAAATGCTAGGGAAGGTGGACTAGCTATGCCAGATCTTCATCTGTATTATACAGCAGCAGTCATCAAAACTGCTTGGTACTGGCAGAGGTGTAGAGTAGTGGATCAATGGAATAGATTAGGTGCAGGAGACCCAGCAGTTAATGAATATAGCAATCTATTGTTCGATAAACCCAAAGACCCCAGTTTTTGGGATAAGAATGCACTATTTGACAAAAACTGCTGGGAAAACTGGAATACAGTATGGCAGAAACTGGGCATAGATCACTATCTAACACCATATACCAAAATCAAGTCTAAATGGGTGCATGATCTAGGTGTAAAGGATGATACTGTAAGCAATTTGGGAAAGCAAGGAATAGTTTACCTGACAGATCTGTGGAGAGGGGAAGATTTTAGGACCAAACAAGAATTAGAGAGCATTATAAAATGCAAAATGGATAATTTTGATTACATTAAATTGAAAAGGTTCTGCACAAACAAAGCCAATGTAACCAAGATCAAGAGGGAGGTGGGAAATTGGGAAAGAATTTTTACAACTTGTGTCTCTGATAAAGGACTCATTTCTAAAATTTATAGAGAATTGAGCCAAATCTATATGAATACAAGTCATTCCCCAATTGATAAATGGTCAAAGGATATGAACAGGCAGTTTTCAGAGAAAGAAATTAAAGATATCTATAAGCATATGAAGAAATGCTCTAAATCACTATTGATTAGAGAAATGCAAATCAAAACAACTCTGAGATACCACATCTCTCCAGTCAGATTGGCTAAGATGACAAAACAAGAAAGTGACAAATGCTGGAGAGGATGTGGGCAAATTGGAACGCTAATACATTGCTGGTGGAGTTGTGAACTTATCCAACCATTCTGGAGAGCAATCTGGAATTATGCCCAAAGGATTATAAATAATTTCATACCCTTTGACCCAGCCATACCACTCCTAGGGTTATATCCCAAAGAGATCATAGTAGTGGGAGGAAGAACCATATGTACAAAAATATTTTTAGCAGCCCTTTTTGTGGTTGCAAAGAATTGGAAACTAAAGGAGTGCCCATCAATTGGGGAATGGCTAAACAAGTTGTGGTATATGAATGTAATGGAATTTTATTGTGCTATAAGAAACGAGGAGGTGACGGATTTCATAATTACCTGGAGAGACTTATACAAACTGATGCTGAGCGAGAAGAGTAGAATCAGAAGAAATTTGTATACAATCACAGACATACCATATCTGTGACGACCAACTATGACAGACTGGACTCTTTTCAGCAATGCAGTGATATAAGTTAATCCCGAATGACTCAAGAAAGTGAGAAATGTGCCATCCAGAGATATAACTAGAAAGAACTGAGCCTGAATCCTGATGGAAGCAAACTAAATGATCTTGTTCTTCTCATTGTTTGGTTGTACTTCTTCCTTACCATCTTTCATCCCATCTAGTACAATATGCCTTTGTAATTGGAATAATGTTTAATATGAATGCATTTGCAGACCCTATACTGTACTATATGATGTCATGAGGGGAGGGGGGAGGGAAGTAAAGGAAATTTGAAAATCAAGGAACTAAGGAATTGAATCTTGTCAACTGAAACTAAACTAATAAATTAATTAAAAAAAAAAACTAAAAAGAGAAAAATAATATAGTTCAGAAAAACTAACCTATAAATCAACAGACAGTGTTTTAAATATTGCTTATTCACATTTCCTTACCTCTCTAAAGAAGAAGAGGGCTTCCCTGAAAAACTTTCTTCAAATTATTTATTTGAAAGATATTTAAGGAAAAATAATGCAAAGTAAGAGGTAGTTACCTTCCCTTGGGAAAAACAAAAAAAGCAGCTGATGCTCAATCATAATAATGTTCTCCAGTCTTAGGAGTCTCAGTATTCTATCTTTTCTGTACATAATGCCCCCAGGTGTCCATAAGGTTCTGAGAGATTGCTCTGAAAATCAGTTTTTAAGAAAGAATTTCTCAAACATTTTTTGTGTGTTGTATACCACTTTGGCAATTAGGTGAAACCTATGCATCCCTTCATACAATGATGCCTTGCCTCTGTTGATTATCTACAATTTATCCTGGAGATACACACACATGTGTATATTTTTATATGTATATGTATGTAGGTGTGTGTATATATACATACATATATACACACATAGTTGTTTTCATATTGTCTTCCACATTAAATGAGTTTCTTGAAAGCAGTGATTGATATTTACCTTAATTTTTATGGCCACTATTTAATACAGTGCATGAAATATATCTTCCTTCAAAGATGTTATATGCTATTAGATAAAGAAAAATACTCTGAGATTTTAGAGGAGGGAGAGATCACTTCCAAATAAAGACACCAAGGAGGTCTTTAAAGAGGCAACATTTAATCTTGATCCAAGGTCAAAGAGTGCCTAAGGATTGAGACTGGAGTGAGCAGTCCATTTGCAATTATAGTAAAGTTATGTGTAGCAAGTGGTTAAGGAAGAACACAAAGGATCCGGTTTTAAAGATGTTGAATTTAAGGTCCTAGTAGGACATCTATCCTTCCCTAAAAATTAGCGAGGTAAAACTGCACTTTTCCTTCCCAGACTATAGGCTGTCTTTTCCTGATTTATTCCCTTTAAAGGTTCAACAACCTCATTTTCTCTGGATAAAAAAAAAAAAATAGGTTGCATAGAAGAAGTGAGATTTCCCCTTCTTGAATTCTATTGGAAACAAGACAGTTTTCTTTTGCTTTTTTTGGGGGGCAGTTGTTTTTATTTTGTCTTCTATGATAGATAAGACTTTATTGGCCAGTAGTAACAGAGTATGATTGACTGCAAGCTACCTACACCCACTGTAATACCAATGCAACAAGAGAGTCAATTGTTTCTTCCACAGTTCAGACATGCAAAGATAATTTGGGCTGACAAGTATTTAGGCAGATGATATAGAATAAATCACTCTTTTCCACTGATTTCAAATCTCTGGTGGCTTTGACTAGTCATGATACTCCCATCTGGATCCTCTTTAGGATTGCAATATGTTATTTTATTTGTTGCCTTTTAATAAAACAGAGAGAACCACAAAAATGCCTAAGGTAAGCTATATGTAAGAGAGCCCCCTCTTAGAAACTTCACACAATATAGTGCTTTTATTACTTGCCCCTGGACTGTGCTTGATATTTTGATGGCTATCATATATTGAAATATTAAAAGTTAGAGAGGATTCTGGGAAGATGGCAGAGTAAGTCAGAAAATTCCAAGCTCTCAAAATTTTCCCCCAATAAAGGGATAAAATAGCACCTTATGGTGAACAAAGTTCAGGTAAAAATAAATAACAATGAGGCACAACAGGGGTCCTCCTAGGAAAATTCAAGATTTCCCTGAGATCTTGGTCCCTGTGAAGAGTAAACACCTCCAGGTTAGGGTACAGATTAACAACAAGCAGCAAGTACCTTAAACAACAAGTAGCAAGCCCTGGGGATAGATGGCTTTGTAGGTCACCTCCTTCCCAGCCACCAGACCTTTGACCCCCAGATAGTGAGGGTAGTTCTGCTTTTGTGCCAAGGAAGATGAAGAGAACCTCTACTGACAAGGAACACCAGATCCAGCTGTGGTGTAAAGAGCAGCTGGGGCAAGAAGGAAAGAGCACATGCCCAATGAATGCAGAAGCAGTAAGACAGAATGCCCCCTGGGTGTGGGCACTAACAAGAGGCTGAAGGTTTGGTTTTGATTCCAGGATAGTGGGGAAAACTTAAGATCTGGGGCAACAGGCACCATCTTCCATACCTTAGGCCTAGAGGTGATTACAAAAATTAAGCTATTAATAAAAAAATAAATGGATGAGCAAAGGAGAAGGAATCTAAATTTGGAACATTATTTTGGGAATAGAGAAGACGGGGTTCATCTTCAGGGGATGATATTTAAGCAAAGAGACTGACTTCTATCCCAAAGAGTAACATCATATGGTCTCCTGCCCAAAAAGAATCAATAGAAGAACTTTAAAAATCAAATGACAGAGATGGAGGGAAAACTTTTTAAAAAGCAATTCCAGAAAATAAAAGACTATGAAAAGAAAGCCAACCAATTAGAAAAGATCAGAAGGAAATGACTCCTTGAAAATTATAATTGGGCAAAGAGAACCCAACAAAACTATTAGAGATGAAGAAATAAACAAAATTTTAATAATAAAAAAATAGAAGAAAAAGTGAATAATCTTATAAGAAATGAAACAGATCTAGAGAACTGATCAATGGAAGAAAACAAAAGAAAAATCTGACTACCTGACAGTTATGATAAAAAAATCTTGATACAATAATACAAGAAATAATTAAAGAAAATTGTACTAAAGCATTAAGACAATGGGGGAAAATAGAAATAGGAAAAATCCATTAACAACACTTTAAATAAATCCCATGAGGAAGACTCATAGGAATAGTATAATCAAACTCCCCATCCCCCAGTTCAAAGATAAAACATTACAAACAACAGGAAAAAATTTATGGGGGGCAGAGCCAAAATGCTGGGGTAGAAACAGCACATCCAAGGTGCTCTGCTCCACACCACCTCCAAACAATGTGAAAGGGGAATCTGAACAATTTCTGGAGCCCCAGCAGCTCTGCAGGGAGTGGCAGGTGCAGTGCTCTGAGAGCAGGTAGCACAGCGCTCTGGGAGCTGAGCCCAGGCCTGCTGAGCCCAGGCCCCTTTGAGCTGGTTTTAGCCCTAGGGTGGCTGGGCCAACAGCCATCTGGAGGGACCCCAGAATACCAGCAGCTGAGGCTATTCCAGAATTATCAGCACAGATATGCCTAGGCAAAGTGAGAGATTAGTGCCCTATGGACTTTGGGACCACTATTTGGGGAATGGTCGGCTTCCTCCCCTGGGGGCAAAAAGCTGCTGAAGAAACATGGGACAGAAGCCATTTTGCAGTGACAGTGGCTACTCTAGCTCCTGGTCTTCAAACTGTAGGGAGATCCAGCAATCAGTCTGGGGGTTAATCGCTCTTGCTTTAAACTGCCTGGATCTGGATTGTGGTCTAGGGAGGTAAGTTTTTTTTGGGGGGGGTATCCAATTTGCCAGAGTGGGTGGAGGCTTAAAGAGGCCATCCAACCTCTGGAAGCTGTGAAGACCCCACATTTGGGATGGAAGCTCTACTGTCTGGTGGCAGAATCCTATAGTGGCAACAAGCCCCCAAAATGAAATAATTAAGTGGCAACATGCCTAGGAAAAAGAAACAAAATAAACAGAAAAATTCAACATTGAACTCCTATTTTAGGGGCAAAGAGGATCAAAGCATGGAGGAGGACTGTGTGGTCAGAACTCCTGCACCAAAAGCCCCAAATGGAAATACAAGCTGGCTATAGGCCATAGAGGACCTTAAGAAGCAGATAAGAGAAGTGGGGGGAAATTGGGAAGAGAAATGATAAAGATACAAGAAAAGTATGAAATGACAGTCAACAGCCTGAGTGAGGAAAATAACACCTTAAACATAGACTAACTCAAATGTCAAAAGAGGCTCAGAAAGGCAATAAGGAGAAGAATGCCTTAAAAAGCTAAATTTGCCAGATGGAAAAAGAATCTCTAAAGCTCAATGAGGAGATTCATTCCCTCAGAGTTAGACTGGAGCAAATGGAAGCTAGTGACTTTATGAGAAATCAAGATGCTGTTAAACAGATCCAAACAAATGAAAGAATAGAAGGCAATGTGAAATATCTCATAGGAAAAACCACTGACCTGGAAAATAGATCCAGGAGAGATAATTTAAAAATTATTGGACTACCTGAAAGCCATGATCAAAGGTAGAACCTAGAAATCATCCTTAAAGAAATTCTCAAGGAAAATTGCCCTGATGTGTTAGAGCCAGAGGGGTAAATAGAGATTGAAAGAATTCACCAATTGCCTCCTGAAAAAGATCCCCAAAAGAAAACTCCTAGGAATATTATAGTCAGGTTCCAGAATCCCCAGATCAAGGAGAAAATACTACAAGCAGCCAGGAAGAAACAATTTCAATATTGTGGAAACACAATCAGAATAGCCCAGGACCTGGCAGCTTCTACACTGAGGGTTCGAAGGGCATGGAATATGATATTCCAGAGTGCAAAAGAGCTGGGATTGAAGCCAAGGATCACCTACCCAGCAAAACTGAGTATCTTGTTTCAGGCAAAAATATGGTTATTCAGTGGAATAGAGGACTTTCAAGCATTCTTGAGGAAAAAACCAGAGTTGAATAGAAAATTTGACATTCAGACACAAGAAGCAAGAGATGCATGAGAAGGTAATCAAGGAAAAGAAATCAAAAGGAACTTATCAAAGTTGAACGATTTACATTCCTACATGGAAAAAGCAATAACTGTGTCCGATGAAACGTTTCTCATTATGAAAATAATTGAAGAAGGGTATATGGGTATATGTTTACCAGTATACATGGATGGAGGGCACAGGTTGAATTTGATGGGAAGGGATGATTCTTAAGGGGTGAAGTCAATAGAAGAGAACAAAGTGGTAAGAGAAGATGGGGATAGACAGGGTAATGTAAACTATCTCATGTAGAAGAGGCAAGGGGAAGTAGTTGCAGGGGAGGGGAAGAACAGGAAGGCAAAAAGGCAAAACCATATTCTCACTGAAGTTGGCTCAAGGAGAGAATCACACACATACTAAATGGGATATCTCACTCTGCAGGAGAGTAGGGGAAAGGGGGGTGAGAGTGGGGAGGACAGAGGGGAGGGCATTCTGGGGGGTGGTTGGATGTACACACTATTAAAGAGGGACAGGATCAAAGTAGGGAATGGACCAGGTGGGAGGTGAGATAGGTGGGAGGGAAATATAAGCAGTCTTTTACAATATATCTACTATGGTAATGTTTTGCATAGCTATACATGTACAACACATACTGAATTGCTTATCTTCTCAGTGGGAGTGGGTGACAAGCGAAGAAGGGAATGGATCTGAAAATCAAAGTTTTAAAATTAAATGTTTGAAAAGATGTCCAGGCATTGGGGCTCAGAGATTCACCTTTCCCTAATGGCAAAGTCGAAGGGGGTATGGGAGAAGATATGGGAGAGAGCAGATCGAATGAAGGCATATCCTGTGGTACTGCTATTGTGGGGTGGTGGGTAGGGAAAATGGGGGGAAATTATAACTGAAAATTAGTTGGAAATGAATTATATAAACCAGAAGTTAACAAAGCATTTTTAATAATAACAAAAATTATATAGTGTTGCCACATTTAGAAACACAAAAGACCTAGGTATGGTGACATTAAAGGACCATGCGTCTTGGCATACTATATATTAAAGAGCAAAAGAACTAGGGTTCTAGGGGAAAATATCGTACCCAAAAAAGCTAACCATCAGCAAGAATGGGGAAAAAATAGACATTGAATGAACTGTCAGACTTCCAGGGACTTGTTTGGAAAAAAAGCTGGACTTAATAGAATATTTGATATTCAAGGGCCAAGAGAATTATAAGGTACATAGCATAGAAAAGTGATGCATTAAAAACAAACTGTTTACCTTTTATATATGTAAAATGTAAAACATATGTCTAAGATTGTTATTAGTAATTGGGTAGTTCTTAGGAAAGATTTGGGTAGACCTAATTTGATATGGCTTTAAAAAGTAAAACCATTTAGGAACAACTAAAAAGGATAATTATTTTATGCAAATGAGGTATGAAAGGAAGAATTATCACAAAAGATTAGATGAGGAAAGAAGGCTGTTATTTCTGGAATCCTACTTTCATTGGGAAGGGGTCTTAGAGGGAACAAGACATACACACATACATGCATACATATATATGTGTGTATATAAAAGTCATCTAAATTCAGAAAGAAATTAAACACTAATGGGATAGGGAGTGGGGAGAGAATAATGGAGTGCTCTCTAGAGGGGAAGGTGACAGAATAGGACAAAGAGAGGTATAGAAAGATGTTTAGGTTAATAATGAGAGGATAAGGGAGAGATCCTTGGAGGTGGGTAAGTTAAGTAATAGGAGGGCAAGGTAGCAGGTAGAAGTAAATTAGATGAGTTCAGAGAGATAAGAAATAAAGAGATGCGCACTAATATAAGAACAAAGATCAGAAGTAGAATTTATTAGGGAAAGTCTGTCTGTCTCTGTCTCTGTCTCTGTCTCTGTCTCTGTCTCTCTGTCTCTCTCTTTCTCTGTCTCTCTGTCTCTCCATCTCTCTCCGTCTCTCTCTCTCTCTCTCTCTCTCTCTCTCTCTCTCTCTATATATATATGTATATGTATATATATATATGTATATGTATATGTGTGTATGTATATATACACATATATAGAATGTAGGCATATATTCATCCATGTGGATCTATGTATATGTGTGTCTATATAGCTATATAAAATATATTCATGCTTAATTGTAGTTTTCATGAAGGGAGAAAGGGGGAAAAGAACAAAGTAAAAAGTGTACTGCAGGAAACAAAAGAATTCTAACAAAGAAGTAACAAAGAGATGGACAGTTAACACAATACATAGTATTTATTATATAGACTTTCTTGAAATGAAATTTTATTGCTATATTATTTTGAATTCTCTCTTACATTTTTAAAAGGTTGAATATTTAAGTTTATAATATGCTTCTTTTTCTGTATTTCAGTTTCAATAATAAAAAAGAAAAAAAAAACATTTCGTTAAAGAGAGGAAAAGAAGGAGATCAGATGAAGGCAATAGCTAAGTACCTTATTTCCTCCTGCATCCAGGTGAGTCCTTTTAACTAGAACACCATACGTGCTCGAATTACTGGAATTTCATCACTTTTCATCCCACTTGTTAATTTGTAAATAATCCTTGGAACTTGGACAGCCCTTTATGCATATATTGTGATGTGTTTTTATCTTACTGATTGAGATATATAGGCATCTGCTGAAGGTAGGGTTGTTTATTACTCCCTCCTACATATTTAAAATAAATATTCACATAATAATTTCTCCTTTGTTTCTGTACCTATGCAGTCTTCCAAAAACTCTAATATTCATATTCCCCTTACTTTTTGGGCTTTGTCCCTTGCTATATTTACTGTATGTCCCTTCATCAATTATTTTACCTCTCATCCTTAGTTTTCCACAACTGCAAAATGGGGATAATAATTATTCCAAATTTGAAGCATTATTAGGAAGATTAAATGATATATTTATAAAATGCTTTGCAAATAGATGGAGGAAGAACCAAGATGGCATAATGTAGTAAACATTTTTTTTTTTCTGAGCACTTACAGCATATCCTTTTAAACAACTTCTGTGCATCAAACCCAATTCATGGCAAGATAGCCAACAAAATTTCCCATTTTTTTAGCACAAAGCAGAATAGGAGGAAAGAATAAAAAGTGCAGGCTGATTAGAAATAGTACTGTGTATGAGGTTTAGAAGAAATACAGGGGCAGAAGTTGCAGCACCCGGAGTGAAGAGACAATAAGGGAACTGAAGATTTGGTCAGAAAAAGATTCCCGGGACCCTTCTGCTAGCACAGGATACTATTTTGCAGTTTTGTCTTCCATTAACTGATTCAGTAATTACCACACTAGAAGAGTGGAGGGCTTGGAATGTGAGATTCCAGGAGGCAAAGGAACTAAGATTGCAATGAAGAATAGCATAACCAGAAGTATAATTCTACAGGAGGTAAAGGATGACATTGAAAAAGTCTGGAGCTGAATTGAAAATTTTGCATTCAAATATAAGTCTGAAGAGAAATATGATTGAAAAATAATAAGGAACATAATAAGTTTAAATTATTTATATTCATATGTGGGAGCATGATAAATATGACACCTAAGAATATTGTCATTTTAGGTCAATCAGAAGCTGTCTACTTATACAGAGAAGACGGATATGTCTACTATATTGGGATTATTTTAAAAGAAGAATAGTAGGGTGAAAAAAAAAAGATGCAATGGGAGAAGGTGGAAGGAAGAACAGGAAAAATAATCTCACATAAAAGAGATACAAAGAAGTTTTTTGTTTGTTTTCTTTTCCTGTGGAGTGAAAAAAAATGACAGATGGAACATATAATACTTGAACATCACTTTCATCTGAACTAGCTCAAAAGGGAATTATAAATTTAAAAAAAAGAAACCATATTTTGAAACAAAATTTCTTTTACTTTATAAATCAATGTATTATATAAATATCATTCTGTATCTGTCTATCTCTGTCTCTCCTTCTCTCCCTTCTCCCCCTCTCTCCTACACGTTGGTTTTCTCAAAGAGTCTTTTTCTCCTTCGTGGACTTCTCCCTAATGTGAATAGGGAACAGAATGTTTTCTGTCATGATGCTGGAAGAAAAATAAGAGGATCTCTTTTTTTATTCTCCCAGCTCTACCTTCCTGGTAACAGAGCATTAAGTAATGAGTCCCCATCAATGAATATTTACATAAATGGACTCTGAGCTACAGGTTACATATTTTTTTTATATTTCAGAAAGACTAAAGACAAGAAACTGTGACTTAGGAAGAAAACCTGAATAATTAATGTCAGCTAATTGTCTTTTCTGGTCTAGTCAGAAATTTGGAAAACTGTTATTTCTGGTTATATATTTTAGGAAAAAAATAGGAAAGATGGAGCCTAGACAAAGGAGGTGAAAATTATGGCACATGGATATTTAAAGAACTAAAAACATTTAGCTTAGAAAAAATATTTCTGAGGAGCTAGCATTTTTACTAACATCATATATGTGAAGTATTTTTTAAAATTTCATTTTATACTCAAGCACCAGAACACAAATACAGAATAGAGAAAACAAAATTATATTATAAATTTAAACATTTTAACTTAAATACAGAATAAGAAAGGGGGTAAAATGCATGTCGTATGCATAGCAGAATATAAGAGAACATTCAAAATATGTAACAATAATTTTTTTTTATCTCAAGAAAGCCTGTATGATAACTACTACAGTTTGTGTTGAAAACTGTCCATCTTTTCTTTGTTTCCTTGTAAGTTTTCTTTTGCTCTCAGCTATACACTTTTTAAATTCTCCCCAGAAGATTACAAGTAAGTGTGAATATATTTCTCTATGGATATAGATATATAATTCACACACACACACACACACACACACACACACACACACATATGCTTTCCCAAATTCTACTCTTGATCTTTTGTATATTTGTGCATATCTCCTGTTTCCAATCTCTCCTGCCTCCTCTACTTTACTTCTACCTGCCACCTTTTCCTCCTGTTACTTGCCTCTTCCCCTCCAAAGTTCCCTCTCCTACCCTTCTATTCCCATAAATCTAAACACCCTTTTATACTCCCTAAAATCTATGCCCTCACCCACCCTTCTAGAAACCCCTCTGTTATCATCCCATTCCCCTTGATCTAAACACCTTCTTATACCCCTTTTACTTATTCCATCACCCTCTCCTCTAAAGTTCTCTCCCTTGTCCTCTCCCCTTTACCTATCCCCTTACCATTTTATTTCTTCTGACTTTAGAAGACTTTCATACTCTTGTTAATAAATACGTATTGTTCCCTCCTTTTTTTTTGGAGGGGGGAAGGCAGGGCAGTTGGGGTTAAATATCTTGCCCAAGGTCAACCAACTAGTAAATGTTAAATGCCTGAGCCTGGATTTGATACAAATTCTCCTGACTCCAGGGCCGGCACTTTATTTAATGTGCTAGCTAGCCACGCTGGTATTGTTCCCTCTTAAAATCATTCGCAATGAAAGTAGGTTACCAGAACTACCAGCCCACCTCCCCCATCTATTTCCTCTGTATCACTTCTTCTTGCACCTCTTTGGTATGAAATAATTACTTTTTAAGCTGTTACTAAAAGGTTTTACTTTGTAAATTTATATCATACGCAGATTTACCCCAATCTTTCTTATAAGCTACACAATTATTAATAAGAATATTAGACATGTTGTATAGTTTACATATGTAAAAAGTAAACAGTTTGTCCTTATTGAATTCCTTGTAGTCAGTCCTTGGTATATACCTCATGTTTCTCTTGGCTCTTGTATGTTAAATCTCCTATTAGGTTCAGTTTTTTTTTGTTGTTTGTTTTTTCTTAAAGTGTTGAAAGTCTGACAGTTGATCAAATGTTCATTTTTTTATTCATTATTATGCTTAACTTTGCTGAGTATATTTTTGGCTGGAGACTCAGTTCTTTGGCTGTTTGATATATAGTGTTCCAAGATCTATGGTCCTTTAATGTTTTGTTGCTAGGTCTTTTGTGATTATAATTGTGGCACCAATATGTTTAATTGTTTTATTTTTGTTGCTTTTGTTTTGATTTTTCCTTCCTGTCCCACTCTCCCCGGTGTGTCAGCAAGTTCCTCCCACCTTCAAATCACAAGGGGCTCAAACAAGGTGCTAAATACTTAAGTAGCTGACGCAAATTGATGAGTATTTCTTTGTGTGCCATTACGCATCCCTGTAGGGTCAAACAGAAAAATATAGTTTTCCTTCATATCATAGTTCTGAAAATACTTGGAGATAACTATCAAGATACCCTGTCATCTGTTCTTCAGGCTAAACATTCTAAATTTCTTTAACCAATTCTTTTTTTTTTTTTTTGCATTGGTTCTTCAATATCCTCATTGACCTGTTCTGAATTCTCTCCCCATCATTATATTTGTTAAGTCATGGCACCTAGAATTTAAAATCATGCTTTAGAAGAATTGGCAGAGTACAGTGGGACCATTCCTGGAAAGTAATACGGGGAAGGTAGTGAAATTGGGGCTAAGTGATTTTCCCAAGGTCACATGGCTAGTTTTTTTGTGTATGTGTTAAGTGTTTGAGGCCAGATTTGAACTCAGGTCCTCCTGACTTCAGGGCTGGTGCTCTATTCACTGTAGCACCTAGCTGCCCCATGTCTAACCCTGTTAATTCAATCCAAAATCATATCAGCTTTTTAACAGTCATGTTGCAATGCTAATATATCAAGCTGCAGTTAAAGAAGACACATTTCTGCTTAAAAACAGTATATAATTAGTCTTTTCCTGCTGAGGACATTTAAAGATTGCCCAGGGCTATTGACTTCATCTATATTTACTATATGAGGGACTCTGACCAGAGAATACTGATAGAAACAGGATGGAGAAGAGTGTAAATTGTTTCCATTAAATAAGTTAGAAAGCTATCAAAGAAATAGAACTATCTAAAAGTAGAAAATACATTATAAAGTATTCACTAATTACAGAAAACCAGTTTGGAATGTGTTAGAGGATAATCATGCTTAACATAGTAATTTGAATTAAATCTAATTTTGTACCACTCATATTTCAATCTTTCCTCTCCAATTCATCTTCAAAATAATATGACCATCTTAAATGTTCACAAAAGGGTTAAATTCCCACATATTCTCAAATGGAGTTTAGGAATTTACTGTCAAACTACTATTTATTAAAAAAATAAAAATAGATTATCTCTTCCAGAAGTTTGTTTAGTGCCTCATTTAAATACTTTCTCTTTCTTTTAAGTATTTTTTATGTTTGTGACTATGCAGAAATTAGCAAAAAAAAAAAACTAACACTTCTATATTGAAACTAATATAAGATTGTGTATCACAAAGGCAAGGTAGCTGCTTTGACCTTGGCATTTACCATTACTTTGGATCATCTCCTGATTGGTTTGGCCATGTGGGTCAGAATAAAGCAAATTAACAGTCTACAGAATTATTCTCCTTCTACAGAGGGAGATATACCTTCCTGGTCCATAGTATTGCTTCTCAGCCATGACAGGAATGAAATATTTTAATGGTATTCCTGCTAATGGTGTGAAAGGTTACAAATTTCCTTTAGTCAAACCCAGATCTCCATGCTTATACTTATTTCCTTTATTTGGCCCTCAGTTATTCACCAGTTTTTTCAATCTTTGTTCATGTTAATTTCATAAATCCACATAGTTCTTTAAAGGTTGACCCAATAGTAAGGTCAAATCAAAGAACATGTGTTTATTGAGGGCCTATTCTGTTATCACCATCATAATCAATAATGTGAGAATTGAGAAAGTCCTCCAAAGAGCCAAAGAGCATACAGTCAATCTAGAAAGAACAAGACAAAAGATCTCTCTTCCACATTCCAGTAGAGCAGATAATTAGACATATAAAACCAGGACTAGAGGTAAAGTTTCATGGTCTCACTTACAGGTGTCTTCTCAGAGTTAACATGCATTCTTGAATAAAGTGAGATTGAGATGAAGTCATTATTCTTTTTTCAGTTTTTATTCTATTAGGTGTATTAAAAGAAATGAAGAACTAAGGGAAGAAACTATTTTTAAAATAGTGAATCACTATTAGAAGAAAAAATTGAGGGGGGAGTCAAGATGGTGGAGTAGAAACAGAACTTCTGTGGAGCTCCAGGCCACACCACTTCAAAATTATGTAAAAGGGGGACTATGAATGACCTCTGGAGCTCCAGAACCCAAAAAATGACACAGAAAAGCTAACCTCCCGCTGAGGACAGCCCAGTAGCACACCAGGGAGTGGCTAGCACAGCACTCTGGGAGCCTAGCCCAGGCCTGTGTGAGTTGCAGTTTTAACCTGAGGGCGGCCAGACCAGCAGCCAACTGGAGGGACCCCAGAACACAGCAGCAGTGGAGTTCCCAGAATTATCAACACATAGATGCCTAGGACAAAGTGAGAGGTTAGTGCCATATGGAATTTGGGATTGTTTGGGAGAATGCATCAGCTTCTTCCCCTGGAGGCCATAAGCTGCTGAGGAGCCAGTGCAGCCTGCGCCACATTGCCACATTGCAGCTTAAGCTCTTGGCCTGCAAAATGTAGGGGGATCCAGCAATCAGTCTGGGGGGTAAGCGCTCTTGCTTTACCCTACTTGGATCTTGATTGTGGTCTGGGGTGGAGATCTTGCAGTGTGTGACCAGCTTGCCAGAGTGTGTGGAGGCTTTACAGAGGCCACCAAACTAATACCTCTGGAAGTTGAGAAAACCCCAACATTTGGGATGGAAGTTCCCCTGGCTGGAGGCAAAGTCCTACAGTAGCAACAAGCCCAAAAGTCAAGTAATTGAGTGGCAGCATGCCTAGGCAAAGAAAACAAAATAAACAGAAAAATTCAACATTAGACTCCTATGTTGGGGTAAAGAGGATCAAAGCATGGAACAGGAGGAGGACTGTGAGGTCAGAACTCCTGCACCAAAATCCCCAAAATGAAAATATGAGCTGGTTACAGGCCATAGAGGACCTTAAGAAGCAGATAAGAGAAGTGGGGGGAAATTGGGAAGAGACATGAGAAAGATGAAAGAAAAGTATGAAATGAGAGTCAACAGCCTGACTGAGGAAAATAACACCTTAAAAAATCGATGAACTCAAATGGCAAAAGACGCTCAAAAAGGCAATGAGGAGAAGAATGCCTTAAAAAGCTGAATTTGCCAGATGGAAAAATAATCTCAAAAGCTCACTGACGAGAATCATTCCTTCAGAATTAGATTGGAACAAATGGAAGTTAGTGAGTTTATGAGAAATCAGGATGCTATTAAGCAGATCCAACCGAATGAAAAAATAGAAGGCAATGTGAAATATATCATGGGAAAAACCACTGACCTGGAAAATAGATCCACGAGGGATAATCTAAAAATGACTGGACTACCAGAAAACCATGACCAAAGAAAGAATCTAGAAACCATCTTTCAAGAAATTCTCAAGGAAAATTGCCCAGATGTTTTAGAACCAGAGGGCAAAACAGAGGTTGAAAGAAGGCACAAATCACCTCCTGAAAAAGATCCACAGAAGAAAACTCCTAGCAATATTGTAGCCAGGTTCCAGAATTCTAAGATCAAGGAGAGAACATTACAAACAGCCAGGAAGAAACAATTTCAATATTGTGGAAACACAATCAGGATAACACAGGATCTGGCAGCTTTAAAACTGAGGGATCAAAGGGCATGGAATATGATATTCCAGAGGGCAACAGAGCTGGGATTAAAACCATGAATCACCTTGGGTATATGGGCATATGAATCCATATGTTTATGTGTGTATATATGTTTTCAAGTATACATAGATAGAAGGCACAGGTCATACTAAATAGGGTGTCCCACTCTATAGTAGAGTGGGGGTTAGGGGGATGGGGGAAGGTGATGGAGGGTAGTGCGGGCTGGGGGGGAGGGAAGTTGCAAGTACCCACTTTTGCAAAGGGTCAGGATCAAGGTGGGGAGTGGACCAGATGGTAGGTGTGATGGGAGGGAGGGAAATATATTCAGTCTTTTACAATAAATCTATTATAATAATGTTTTGCATAGCTACATGTGTACAGCATATAGTGAGTTGCTTATCTTCCTTTTAAAATCAAATTTTAAAGAAAATATATAAATACTATGATTAATACTATTTTGCATATAATTGGGAGATAAGATGTGCAGCAATGGGGCAAGGGGATTCACCTTGCCCTACTGGAAAAGTCAAAGGGTGTATGGGAGAAGAGATGGGAGAGAACAGATGGGTTGTCAGGATATCCTGTATAACTGTTATTCTGGGGTGGTGGGTAAGGGAAAAATGGGGAAAAATTGTAATGAAAATCTGACAAAAATGATTGATGTAAACCGGAAGTTAATAAAGCATTTTGGAAAAAAAAAAGAAGAAAAATTTGAGTCTGTTAAGCAACTCAAAGTTTCTTTAGAATTTCAGTATGCAGTAATGGAGAAACCTGTAGTTATCATTTCAGTGATAATGTTTTTTATTTAATTTTTTTCTAGTTCAAAATCTATTTTCAGTTTCAAATTTGTTCTCTCCCTACAGTTCCCCTCACACTCAGAGAGAAGGCAAGTGATATGATACCTATTTTATTTGAAGTCATATACAAAATATATTTCCATATTATCCATGTTGAAATAAATAAAGAAAAATAAATTTAATGAAAATATGCTTCAATCTTCACTTTGAGTTCATCAGTTCTCTTTATGGAGGTGGATATCATTAGAATCGTCATGGATTGTTATATTGCTTATAGTGCCTATCTTTCATAGTTGATCATCATTGCAACATTCATCTTACTATGTACAATGTTCTCCTTGTTCTGTTCATTTTACTTTGCACCAGTTCATATAAGTCTTCCTAGTTTTTTTTTAAATCGTGTCCTTCAACATTTCACACAGTACAATAATATTACATCATGTGTATACACCATAGGTTGTTTAACCATTGCACAATCTTCTCAATATCCAATTATTTTCCATCACAAAAGATCTGCCATAAATATTTTTACATATGGGTCATTTTCCTTTATTTTTATTTCTTTAGATAAAAATCTAATAGTGATATTGTTGCACAGTTCACCTCTGAGGAACTACCTCTAACCTATCTTATTTGCTTACATGGCAGAAAAGAAAAATGACAAATGATGAGACGGATGTGGAAAAATAGGTCCATGAATAGTTGGTATAGTTGTCAACTGGTCCAACAATTCTGGAGAGCAATTTGAAACTATGACCAAATGACTATTAAACTATCTATTAAATAAATTTCAGTGAGTTCTGCTTCATTTTCACTTTTACCTTTGTAGCACCAATGCAATATTTACAGTGTCCACAATCACAGCAAAGACTGACTACAAATATTGCATTATGTTGGATTACAAAATATGCCAAACACTCCAGGTAGAGAACAGAACTAAAACATTTATTTAGACACCAGAAAACGAAATCCCAAAACCAGTAAGCCAATTCCATCACAGTACCAAAGATATTCAGAAGCCATAATAACACTGAGAGCCATGCCATCAGTTAGCCTTCCTATAAACCAATACAAGATCAATATTTACTCACAGACCTCTCTCTGTCCTTGCCTGAGCTCTTCTCTCCCCCATTGTCTGTCTAGCTGTGAACCAGCTTCCTATAGGCTGGGCTTCCCTTCAGCAAAACTCTTGGCACCACAGGCTCCATGTGACTATATTCAGCCTATTATGGGGCAGAGTTTACCTTCACAGCAGGGAAACTTCCTGTGGGCTCTGCTCCACCCTTTAGCAAATTACCTTCATCACAGGCTCCATGTGATTACATTCAGCCTATTAGAGGGCAGAGTTTACTTTCAAAGCAGGGAAGGTCTTCAGACTCTTCCCTAGGTCTATTAAGGGGCAGTGGAGATCTTCAAATTCCCATTCACATTAAAACCTTATGGAATGACTCTCAGTCAAGGGTTGAGAGAATTTCAGAACCAAAAGATTTAAATGACAAACACTTCATGGCCAATAATTCATTTTAAAGAGAGTATATTCAGTGAAATGGTGTTAATTTTGGAAATATATAAACTGTTTTTTCTTCTGTGAAGTATGGATAGTGCCTTCATATGATACTGGAAAAAAAAATTATATAATTATCACAGCTGTTAGTACTTATAATGATGAATTTATTCCTTGTTAACTTCAGTTGGTGTTTATGTGGCTATGGTCAGGTCTTCCATAGGATTGTCACAGTAATTCAGCATTAAACAGCCTATTATTTGAAAGTGTTACCCACTTCGAAATAAATGGTGGTGATTCAGTTGTAATTAAATAGAAATGAGTGTATGAAAGCCTAATGAACTCCAGTGATGTATTCATTATGTTACAATACATTTATATAATCTGCTTGCCCAATAAATGGTTATACCTCCATTTTAATTAAATGGGAATTAACTCATTTGATTCCCCCCACCACCACTTAACAAATTCCAGTCAAGAACCCCTTATTTTGTTATATATACATTTGAAATCTAATTGGAAGTGCAGGAAACATAATCTTAATGAATCAAAACAAAGAGTTAGTGTAGCATTGCAATTGAATTATAATTGAATGAAACTGTTTACTGAATCATAATGCATATGCAATGACTAACATTCTTCTGAATCCCGTAGCTATAATACTAAATATCTTTATATGATATGAAACCCATTCTAGTATGTTATAAAATATTACATATTTCTGTTATTACTTCTGTTCTAGATACATCATTTATGATACAATAATTTATGAGTCAGTTGAAATTTGTAAGCATTTGTTACCTTCATTTCTTGCTTTGAAATGGAAATGTGCTTCAATGCATTTGATTGTTTTATCAATATATGTTTCATTCATTGGAGTGATGAATGCTACAGAAATAAAATTAACATATATTGTTTCACCTAATGGAACAAGTAATATTAGAATCATGGTGTCTGTAGGTAACAACTATTTACCTGAAATTAATACTGGAATTATAGAAGCTACAATTTAGAATTTTGTCCAGTTCATCAACCTTTATGTGCAAACATTGACCAGGGTGAGTACTGAATCAATTTTATGAGATCCACAAATAACTATCCAAGATTACAGTGATGTGGCATGTTTGTTTGGAGGCATCTAAGGTCTTTTTCCCATGAAATTCGTGCACATTCACTGGAATCTTGTTGTTAGGAAAAAGGCAACTCAACATAATCATCTAATAGATTGAGGGATATGATTTCATGTCAGAGAAGCCACTTGTAGATATACAAAACAATATGATATATCAACTTTCTCATTTTCATTTTCTTATCATTTAGAGTCTCTCTCTTTGCCTTTTCCTTTGTAGCTTCTTCTTGAGTGATTCAAGGGAAGGGATATCAAACGCTCCCCCTACACACAAAGCAGTTGGCAGTGAATGGTGAGAGAAATACATGGTAGAGGTGCTTACATGGGATGTGAAAGTATGATTTATGGACTATATTTCTAAATTTCTGAGTCCCTTAGTCATTGTGACCCTGGAATCTAGCCTTACAGCCAGAGAGAAAAGGAGATTATATTAACAATCCCTGTCCTTAGGGTTTCCTAATAAGAAAACTCAAGGTGAATATATTTGATTACAAAAGGCATTCTAGGGTGAGAAGGATAATTTATTGATATTGTGTGCTCCTTGCCAAAGTATAACTTATTTCACATAGTTCCTAGGAAGTAACTCTTTAAACTGAATGGGAGTCCCAGCATTTTGGGAATAATTTTCTACATCATTCATTCATTCCTCTCCTGGTCCATTCCCAGCAACCTTCTTACCCTAGAAGATACCATGGTTACCAACTTCTAGCAGCCTTCTTACTCTGGGATATACCTCTGCCCCTTCAGTACTTCTGAATGGTCAATTAGCCTTGGAAATTTCCTGGAGGGAAAGCCCCAGGGAAGTAATATTAATTATTTATTCATCTTTGTTTCTATTCTTGATTCTCTGAAATTCTATACTATTCCCTTTCTCAAATTCTTCATACTCCACTCTTACCCCAAACAGACATTTTGAGGTTCCTCCTGGGTGTTTTGTTCCTTCATTAGATGTATGCTTATTGAGGGCAGCGAATTTTTTCTTGTCCTTTCTGTTTATATTTCCAGCATTCAGCACACTGCCTAGCACATAGTAAACACTATATACAACTATTTATTTTACTTGACTATGACAGCATTGGGGACAGATTTCACTGGAATATTGAATTAGTGGTAAATTAAAATTCAAATGCATGTGTCTTCTTGAGGTCATTTATTGAGTATTTTGTCTTTATTGTATCCAAGTTTCTAGAGAATCCTTTGTATCTTACACCTTTGTGTGGGATAAAATAAATTATGTCTTTTACCTAATTTTCATTTACTAATTAGATAATATCACACCCCTTTAATTAGCACTTGAATCCTGAAGAACTCATTGCTCTCTCTCCCTCCCTCTCTCTCTCTCTCTCTCTCTCTCTCTCTCTCTCTCTCTCTCTCTGTCTGTCTCTCGCACCCCCCCCCCCGTATTTTCTTTCACAAACAATACAAATTTACACATATGTGTATACATATGCATGCCATTTAAAATCTTCCTTCCGAGGACTCTGCTTATAAATTAAAATCTTTTTTTCTTGTTATCATTTTAATCAATTGAATTTCATTTCTATTCCCCATATTTATACATAATATTATATGTATCTTGACAAACGAGTCTTGTTAGTATGCTATGAAGTGTACTCTCAGAGTAAGGCTAGAGGACTGATTCTTGCTACCTTGATATTATATAACGAAGTTCTCTTGAATGACCTGAATTGATTGGATAAAGTACAATTTTAATATGCATGGTTTATTGAGGAGTTACTGGAATATATTTGTTATGATTTCTACAATAACAGAAAATTTGCTTTAGCCCTTCTGACATCTTACCTGTTTCATATTTCACTGATATTCTTCAGATAACCTCAATATTTTGTGCATATCTGCATGTTTATACAATTGAATTATTGGAAATATTGTGAACTGAAGCCAAAATCACTAATTCTTTGGCTGTTTTAATAATGCCATGTACAATGAGTATTCCATTACTTGCTAGTGGTTAAACAGGGTGCTAGTTTATTTCCTAACCTGTTCCTGTGTTTATCAAACCCTTTGAGCTACAGACATTAAGAAAACAACTTTATTAATTGATAAATCAATCAATCAATATTTATTATGTGCCTCCTATGTAAAAAGTATTGTAGTAAGCACTGGGCACACAAAAAGAGGCAGAAGACAGACATTTCCCTTAAGGAACATACATTCTAATGAGGGTTTGGTGACAGTGATAATGACAACATTGCAGACTGTTTGCCTAAAGGTGTAGTGGCAACATGCAAAAAATATATATGAGGAAAGTGATATACAGGATGAGTAGAAATAATTAAAGATGGAAGGTACTGTGATTAAGAGGAGTTAAGAAAGGCTTCTTAAAGAAGGTAGGATTTTAATTAGTACTTAAAAGAAGCCAGGGACATTAGTAGTCAAAAAAGAGTAAGGAGAGAATCTCAGGTATGGGGGATGCACACAGAGAGAATGTCCAGAGTTGAGCGATGGAGTGTCTTGGTTGTAGAACCCTCAAGAGTCCTGGATTAAAGAGTAAATGTTAGGGAGTACTGTATAAGAAGATTGCAAGGCTAAGAGGTTACTAGGTTATGAAGGACTTTAAATGTGAAACAGATACTCTTTTTTTGTTTGCTTCTGGTGGTAATAGGAAGCCACAAGAGTTAACTGAGTAGGGAGACATGATTAGATCTGTGTTTTAGAAAAATCACTTTAGGAGAAGAATATTAAATGAATTCTAGTGGGGAGAGACTTGAAACAGACAGATCCACCAGTAGGCAATTAAAATAGTATATATACAGGGCCTTCTCTAGATCAGTGGCAGTGTCAAAAGAGAGAAAAGAGTGCATTCAAGATGTGTTGTAAAAGACAATCACTTGAATATGGGGGTGAGAGATAGTAAGGAATCGAGAATGACTAAGTTCCAGGCCTGAGGGATTAGGAAGATGATCTTGCCATCTATAATAATAAAGAAGGTAGGATGGTGGGAAGGTTTGGGGTGGGGGGTAAGGGAATAATGGGTTTTGTTTCGGATATAATGAGTTTAATATGTCTATTGTCCATCCTGTTTGAAATATTTGAAAAGCAGTTAAAGGTACAAGACTGGAAGACAGCAGAGTGATTGGGATAGGGAAGATAGATTTGAGAATCATCAATGTAGAGATGGTAATTTAATCAGTAGGATTTCATGATATAATCCAATGAAATAATGCAGAGGCGGGCTTCTTAAACCTTTTCCACTTGTGACCCGTTAGCATTTCTTATACTGTGACTTGAGAGGTTGTCACCAGTTTGAGAAGCACTGGGAGGGAGAAGAGTAGATTAAGGGAAAAAAAAACTGGGGTATACCTAATGTGTAGGGTGAAATCTGTATGCAGATCCACCTAAGAAGAAAGAAAGGGAGTGGTTATATAAGTAGGTGAAATACTGTGAATCGTGTCCCAAAATCCTATAGAGAAAAGAATTATCAAGGAGAAGAAAGTGATCAACAGTGTCAAAGCCTGCAGCATGTAAAGGAGCATAAGGATTGAGAGAAAGCCAATGGATTTGGACAACTAAGAGATAATAAGTAACTTTGGAGATTGCATATTTGGAAGAGTAATGAGATAAGAAGCCATATTTTCAAGAAGTTAAGAAAAAGAATGAGCATAGAGAAGGTGGATAGGCCTATTGTAGACAATATTTTTGAGGAGTTTAACTACAAAGGGCAAAAGAAATATAAGATGATAATTAATATTGATGGAAGGATCAAGTGAGGGTTTGCTTTTTGTTTTTCAGGATATGGGAGACATGGGCACGGGGTTTTGGGCAGTAGGAAATGAGATAGTAGAGGAAGAATTTGAAGATAAATAACAGAGGGACAGTCTGTTGGAGAAGATGGGATGAAATGAGATCACTTGAACAAGTAGAGAGATTAACATTGGTATGGATTAAGGCCACTTCATCTTGTAAGACAGGGGAGAAGGAAGAGAATGTAATGGATGATGCATAAATGAGGAATAACGGTGAAGGTCATTCATGTGGAATGGCCATTTGTTTTTGTAAAATGTGAGGCAAGGTTCTCAGCTAAGAGGGGGGTACTGAGGTCAGTGCAGCTGTGAGCAGTGAGAATAAAGGGACAGGGTTGATAAAAGATATATAGTTGAATTACCTAGCAGAAGTGAGGATTAAGGTGAAGTTACATAACACAAATTTGTAATGTAACCAGTCAGAAGAGTTGCATGATTTTCTCCATCATCATTCAGGAGCAGTTGTGATGTATAGAAATGAAGACAGCAGATAATAGGAGTGACTATGGCTATCGCTATGACTTTGTTGGGCTTACTTGGAAGAATTGACCAGTGAGATGAAGAGGAGAGTGTAGACTAAGTTGGTGCTAATTTCAATGGCATACCTTGAAGTTTTTTCTAAGCCACTTCCTTTCAAGACAAAAGCTATTCTTTTAGTCTCTACATACATTCAACAAGCAGCTATCACAGTATTTACAAAAATAGATCTTAAAATATCATTCAACATCCAAAGGGTTCCACATGAAAACAATCTTAATATCTCCCTTTTACATATAAATCAGGTGGTCAAATTTCAGGACAATGATGAAAAGCCAACATGGTGGTGGGAAGTATAGGGGAAATTAGGAAAAGCTGCTTAATGATGACTTTGAGTTTGTCATCAGTGATTAATATCGGTTGCCTTCATTACTAAATAAGCAAAAGCTGTTAGAAAAATCATGTGTTCGTTTAACCTAATGTTGAGAAATCTTCTGTAAATCTGGGCTATGAAAAGTTATTCCTTGTCTATTTTTTGTACTTGAATAGTCAAAGAAACTGCTTTTGTGAGTGGGACACTCCTTGCCCTGAGACAGATCAAGAAAGACTCTTACATAATTTAGTATGTTTTCTTGGAGAATTGAAGTGACAAAAAACAATGAGGAAGAATCTTAAAGTTCAACTTAAAAGTAATTTCTTAAATTTATTTACTTTCATCACAAATTCTGATTCCAATGGCCTATTAATGAATCAGAGATAACCCTAGTTTCCCACAAACCACAGCAAAAGAGGAAATATATGAGGGGTCCTCCCAAATGGGCAAATATTTGGTTGAAGATATGGTGATGAAATGGATGCCATTTCTCCAAAGTACTAGACAAGGTAAGTGAAAAGAGGCTCATGGTGGGGTTAACCAGAAGGTAGTTAATTTTTCAGACTTAAAAACTGTCAAAAACAATTTACCAAGACGTAGGAGAAGAGTTGTTAGCATTGGTATAAGTTGGAACACAGCAATGAAATCACAAATCTTTGGACTACTGAAGCAAATTTCTATAGCTTTCTTTATAGATGTCTAGTCTACCATATGCCATTATATTCATAATTTCTTGTATTAAAACACTTCAATAATTTGATTAGAGAAATGCAAATCAAAACAACTCTGAACCACCACATCTCTCCATTCAGATTAGCTAAAATGACAAAACAGGAAAATGAAAAATGCTGGAGAGGATGTGGGCAAATTGGAACACTAATGCATTCCTGGTGGAGTTGTGAACTTATCCAACCATTCTGAAGAGCAATCTGGAATTATTCCCAAAGGGCTAGAAATAATTTCATACCCTTTGACCCAGCAATAAGACTTCTAGGGTTATATCCCAAAGAAATCATAGAAGTGGGAGGAAGACCCATATGTACAAAAATATTTATAGCAGCTCTTTTCGTGGTTGCAAAGAATTGGAAATTAAGGGGGTGCCCATCAATTGGGGAAAGGCTAAACAAGTTGTGGTATATGCATGTAATGGAATACTATTGTGCTATAAGAAATGAGGAGCAGACAGACTTCATATTTACCTGGAGAGGCTTATAAAATCTCATGCTGAGTGAGAAGAGTAGAACCAGGAGAAATTTGTATCCAGTCACAAGACACAACATATGTGTGATGACCAAGTATGACAGACTGGACTCTTCTCAGCAAAGCAGTGATATGTCAATCCCAAAAGACTCATGATGGAGAGAGATGCCTACATCCAGAGAAAGAACTGGAAAAAACTGAGTTTGAATCCTGATTGAAGCAAACTACTTGATCTTTTTCTTCTCATTGTTTGGTTTTATTTCCTCTTTGCCATTTTTCATTCCATCTAGTACAATTGGCCTTTGTAACCTGACTAATGTCTAATGTGAAAGCATTTGCAAATGCTATAAGGGACTATATGCCTTCGTGGGGGGTGGGGGGAGTGAGGGAAGGGAAATATGAAACTCAAGGTACTATGGAATTGAATCTTATAAACTAAAAATAAACAAACAAATTAATTTTATAAAACACTTTAATAGCTAATTTAAAGACTTAACAAAAAAAACTGTACTTAATTTTTCTGGGCTTTCAGGATTTTCTTCAATTTGATTCCTCCCTAATTCTTCAGGGTTATCTCATATTATTCCCTTCCATTAAAGTTATGCTTGAATATATGTTATGCCCATGTATATATCTAACACTTTCTAACCTCCGTGGTTGTAGCTGTTGTTGTTGTCTTTTATTATACTATTCTTGAGTTGTGGAATGTCTTCTTTCCTCTACTTTTTGAAATCCAAATTTTCTTCAAAACCTAGGCTTAAATTTTTCCATGATGATACAGCTATCAAGGGTCTGAGGTATGGTCAAATTTAAATGTTCTTGACTTTAAACCCAGCCACTGTCGAAATTGTACCGTGTATATAACATACAATATATCTTTTTTTGTATTTCCTTAGTATTTAATTTTCCCCAGTTATATGTAAAAACAATCTTTAGCGATTGTTTTTAAAATTTACAGTTCCAAATTCTCTCCTTTTCTCCCTCCTTACCCCTCCTAATTGAGAAGGCAAGCAATTCCCCTATAGATTATATATGTGAAATAAAGCAAAACATATCCACAGTAGCTATGTTGTGAAAGAAAACATAGACAAAAAGATCAAGAAAAATAAAGTAAAATAAAATGTATGCTTCAATCTGTATTAAGACAGCATCGATTCTTTCTCTGGGGATGGATAACATTTTTCATTCCAAATGCTTCAGTGTTATCCTGGATCATTGAATTGCTGAAAATAAATAAGTCATTCAAAGCTAATCACCTTACAATATTGCTATTACTTGGTACCCAGTACATTTCACTTTGCATCAACCCATGCAAATCTTTGCAGGTTTTTCTGAGAGAATTCCTGCTCATCTTTTCTTATCATACAATAGGATTCCATCATAATTACTTACAATAACTTGTTCAACCATTCTCCAATTAATGGGCATGCCCTCAATTTCTAATTCTTTTTTTTTTTTTAAGCAATTGGGGTTAAGTAACTTGCTCAAGGTTACATGGCTAGTCATTATTTTATTTGTGGGTGCTCATTTTCTGAGGCTGGATTTGATCTCGGGTCATCCTAACTCTGAGGCCGGAGCTCTTACTAACTGTGCCACCTAGCCGCCCCTTTTAGGGCAATTGGGGTTAAGTAACTTGCCCAAGGTCACACGGCTAGGTTTTTGTTTGTGTGGGTTAAGTGTCTGAGGCCAGATCCGAACTCAGGTCCTTCTGACTCCAGGACCTGCACTCTACTCACTGCGCCACCTAGCTGCCCCAATTTCTAATTCTTTACCCCTAGAAAAGAACTACTACAAATATTTTTGTACATATGTGTCCTTTTCCTTCTATTATCTCTTTTGGAATATAGACCTAGTAGTGGTATTGCTAGGTAAAAGAGTATGCATGTTTTTATAGTCCTTTGGTCAAAATTCCAAATTGCTCTATAGAATGGTTGAATCAGTTCACAATGCTGCCAAAAATACATTAATGTCTCATTTTCCCTCACATTCCCTCCAACATTTGTTATTTACTTTTTCTGTCCCATTAGCCCATCTAATAATTATGAGGTAGTATTTCAGCATTGTTTTAATTTGTTTAATTAATTCTCTAATCAATGGTTTCTCAGATGGTTACAGATAGCTTTAATTACTTCTGAAAATGGATGATATCTTTTCATCATTTATCAATTGAGAAATGACTTTCAGTGTTATAAATTTGACATATTTCTCTATATATTGGAGAAATAAGACCTTTGTCAGAGAAACTTGCTTCCAAATTTTTTCAGTTACTATTGTTAACTGTATATCCCTCCATCCTATTCCCTCTACCTTTATGTATTCTATTCTCTTTTTCCTTTCATTCTGTCCCTTCTCAAAAGTGTTTTTATTTCTGATTAACCTGTCCCCCAATCTGCACTCCCTTCTATCACCCCTAGTAATGGTAAGGGAATTCACACATCTTCTCTGCCCCTCAATAAGTGTAAGTAAATTTGAGGACCTTCCCTGATTTGAAAATATACTCTGCCCCTAATAGGCTGAATGTGGCAATGTGGAGCATGTGGTGGGTGGAGTTTGCTGAAGGATGGAACAGAGACTAACAAGAGAAGCTTGTTTAGGAGAGTATTACTTTTCAGGAAGGCCCACATGTTGTTGCTTTGGAATTAGGCAGTGGGTCATGGGGGTCATGATGTTCTCTGACACTGGAGAAAGCTATATATACCTCTGAGGTGAGGTTTTACCTATGGGGCTCACTTTGGCAAGAGTTGAGTTATTTGCTCAGAAGAGACTCTGCGCAGCTTGAACCCTGCAGATTTGAAAACCAAGATGTTACTGCTGCTCTCTCTTTTAACTAACTGTATGGATATAATGGTTAGACAGCTGGAACCCCTGTCTGTTTCCCTGCTAGATTATATTATTTTCTCTGTATGTATTTTTATGTGCTTGTGAATTGCTTGTATTCTTTGAAGTTCAGGGTTCTGACTTTTCACCCTGAACTAGGTGAATGAAATATGTTTGATTAAAGTAAGATTGTTAACCTTTTTTTTTCATTGCTTTCCATTAGAAAAGCACATCAAAGAACCTGTACTAGCAGCCATCCTGAGTATACTAGGGTCCTTGCTGCTATAACCCTCCATTCTCTTATCCCATTCTTCTTCTATTTTCCTATAGGGTAAGAGAGAGTTCTTTTTAAAATTTTTATTATTTTTTTTCCAAATGCTACATAAACTTCTGGTTTATATCATTCATTTCTGCCAGATTTTGAGTTACAATATTTCTCCCTTTTTTCCCCCACACACCACCCCAAAATAGTGATCCCACAGGATATCTCCTCCTCCAATCTTCTCTCTCCCATATCTTCTCCCATACTCTGTTTGACTTTTCCAGTAGGGCATAGTGGATTTCTATGCTCCAGTGCCTGTATATCTTATTTCCCAATTACATGTAAAATACTATTGATAATAGTATATATATATATATATATATATATATATATATATATATATATATATATATAAACATTTGATTATAAAACTTTGAATTCCAGATTCATTCCCTTCCTCCCTTGTGACCCAACCTTACTGGGAAGATAAGCAATTCAGTATAGGTTGAAAATGTGTAGCTATGCAAAACAATACCATAGTAGATATATTGTAAAAGACTGACTACATTTCCCTCCCTCCTATCCCCTTCCCATTTGTTCTCTTCTCTACTTTGTTCATATACCTTTTTTCAAAAGTGGGTGCTTCCAACTTCCCTCCCCCCAGCCAGCTCTCCCTTCCATCATTACTCCCTCTTCTCCCCTTCCCCCCTACTCTCCTGAAGGATGAGATACCATATTTAGATGTATGTATTCAAGGAGAATACAGCTTTGCCGTTTTGCCTTCTTGTTCTTCCCCTCCATTGTAACCATTTCCCCTTGTCTCTTCTATATAAGATAGTTTACCCCATTCTGTATCCCTCCATCTCTTCTTGTTATATTCCTCTCTTACCTCTTAATTCCACCTTTTAAGTATTATCCCTTCCTATTAAATTGTTCCTATGCCCTCTATCTATGTATACCTGTAAACATATATACACATATTCTCATAGGCCCGTATACCCATATATATTACCTTCAACCATTCTTATACTGAGAAAAGTTTCATCAGTTACAATTATCATTTTTCAATGTGGGAATGTAAATAGATCAATTTTGATAAGTTGCTTATGATTTCTTTTCCCTGTTTGCCTTCTCATGCTTCTCTTGTTTCTTTTATATGAATGACAAATTTTCTATTCAACTCTAGTTTTTTTCATCAAGAATGCTTGAAAGTGGGAGGTGGAGCCAAGATGGTGGAGTAGAAACAGCACTTCCAAGGTGCTCTGCCCCACAAAACTTCCAAACAATGTGAAAGGGAACTCTGCATAACTTCTGGAGCCCCAGCACCCACAGAAGTACACAGAGAAACTAACCTCCTGCTGAGGAGAACCCAGCAGCCCTGCAGGGAGCAGCAAGCGCAGAGCTTTGAGAGCAGGCAGCTCAGCATGCTGGGAACCGACATTGAAGCACTCTGGGAGCTGAGCCCAGGCCCTCTGAGCCTCGGTTTTAGCCCTAGGGCAGCTGGGCCAGCAGCCAGCTGGAGGGACCCCAGAACACCAGTAGCTGTGGCAATTTCAGAATTATCAGCACAGATATGCCTAGGACAAAGTGAGAGGTTAGTGCCCTATAGACTTTGGGACCAGTGTTTAGGGAATGGTCAGCTTCCTCCCCTAGGGGCGAAAAGCTGCTGAGGAAATGAGGAACAGAAGCCATTTTGCAGTGTCAATGGCAGCTCTAGCTCCTGGTCTGCAAACTGTAGGGAGATCCAGCAATCAGTCTAGGGGTTAATCACTCTTGCTTTAAACTGCCTGGATCTGGAGTGTGGTGTGAGGGGGAAGTTTGGGGTGGGTATCCAATTTGCCAGAGTGGGTGGAGGCTTTACCACCCAATCTTCGGAAGTTGTGAAGACCCCATGTTTGGGACGGAAGCTCTCCTGTCTGGTGGCAGAGTTCTGTTGTGGCAACAAGCCCCAAAATCAAGCAATTAAGTGGCAACATGCCTAGGCAAAAGAAACAAAATAAACAAAAAAATTCAACATTGAACTCCTATTTTAGGGGCAAAGAGGATCAAAGCATAGAGGAGGATAGTGAGGTCAGAACTCCTGCACCAAACGCCCCAAATGAAAATACAAGCTGGCTACAGGCCATAGAGGACGTAAAGAAGCAGGTAAGAGAAGTGGGGGAAAATTGGGAAGAGAAATGATAAAGATCCAAGAAAAGTATGAAATGATAGTCAACAGCCTGACTGAGGAAAATAACACCTTAAAAATCGACTAACTCAAAAGGCAAAAGAGGCTCAAAGAGGCAATGAGGAGAAGAATGCCTTAAAAAGCCGAATTTGCCAGATGGAAAAAGAATCTCAAAAGCTTAATGAGGAGATTCATTCCCTCAGAGTTAGACTGGAGTAAATGGAAGCTAGTGACTTTATGAAAAATCAAGGTGCTGTTAAACAGATCCAAAGAAATGAAAGAATAGAAGGCAATGTGAAATATCTCATGGGAAAAACCACTGACCTGGAAAAAAGATCCAGGAGAGATAATTTAAAATTTGTTAAACTACCTGAAAGCCATGATCAAAGAAAGAACGTAGAAATCATCCTTAAAGAAATTCTCAAGGAAAATTGCCCTGATGTGTTAGAGCCAGAGGGGTAAATAGAGGTTGAAAGAACTCACCAATCACCTCCTGAAAAAAGTCCCAAAAAGAAAACTCCTAGGAATATTATAGCCAGGTTCCAGAATTCCCAGATCAAGGAGAAAATA
Organism: Gymnobelideus leadbeateri; assembly: GCA_011680675.1. Taxonomy (NCBI): domain Eukaryota; kingdom Metazoa; phylum Chordata; class Mammalia; order Diprotodontia; family Petauridae; genus Gymnobelideus; species Gymnobelideus leadbeateri. The sequence continues at coordinate 86,318 of WOXC01004358.1, forward strand.
CCCCAAGCAGCCAGGAAGAAATGATTTCAATACTGTGGAAACACAATTAGAATAGCACAGGACCTGGCAGCTTCTACACTGAGGGTTCGAAGGGCATGGAATATGATATTCCAGAGGGCAAAAGAGCTGGGATTCAAGCCAAGGGTCACCTACCCAGCAAAACTGAGTATCTTGTTTCAGGCAAAAATATGTTCATTCAGTGGAATAGAGGACTTTCAAGCATTCTTGAGGAAAAAAACAGAATTGAGTAGAAAATTTGACATTCAGACACAAGAAGCAAGAGATGCTTGAGAAGGTAATCAAGGAAAAGAAGTCAAAAGGAACTTATCAAAGTTGAACGATTTGCATTCCTACATGGAAAAACAATAACTTTGTCTGATGAAACCTTTCTCATTATGAAAATAATTGAAGAAGGGTCTATGGGCATATGTTTACAGGTATACATGGATAGAGGGCACAGGTTGAATTTGATGGGAAGGGATGATTCTTAAGGGGTGAAGTCCATAAAAGAGAAGAAAGCGGTAAGAGAAGATGGGGATAGACAGGGTAGGGTAAACTATCTCATGTAGAAGAGGCAAGGGGAAGTACTTGCAGAGGAGGGGAAGAACAGGAAGGCAAAAGGGCAAAACCATATTCTCATTGAAGTTGGCTCAAGGAGAGAATCACACACATACTAAATGGGATATCTCACCTTGCAGGAGAATAGGGGAAAGGGGGATGAGAGTGGGGAGGATGGAGGGGAGGGCATTCTGGGGTAGGGGAGGTTCAAGTACCCACTATCAAAGAGGGACAGGATCAAAGTAGGGAATGGACCAGGTGGGAGGTGAGATAGGTGGGAGGGAAATATAAGCAGTCTTTAACAATATAGCTACTATGGTAATGTTTTGCATGTCTATACATGTACAACACATGCTGAATTGCTTATCTTCTCAGAGGGAGTGGGTGACAAGGGAGCAAGGGAATGGATCTAAAAGTCAAAGTTTTAAAATTAAATGTTTCATAAGATGTTCAGGCATTGGGGCTCAGAGATTCACCTTTCCCTAATGGCAACGTCGAAGGGGGTATGGGAGAAGATATGGGAGAGAGCAGATCGAATGAGGGCATATCCTGTGGTACTGCTATTCTGGGGTGGTGGGTAGGGAAAATGGGGGGAAATTATAACTGAAAATTAGGTGGAAATGAATTATGTAAACCAGATGTTAATAAAGCATTTGTTTAATAAAAATAATAATAATTAAAAATTATAAAAAATAAGTTAAAATATATAGAAAAAATAATGCTGGAAAGTCCTCTATTCCACTGAATTATCATATTTCCCCCTGAAAAACGATGCTCAGTTTTGCCAGGTGATTCTTGGTTTTAATCCCAGCTCCTTTGACCTCTGTAATATCATATTCCAAAACCTTTGATCCCTCAGTGTAGAAGTTGCCAGATCCTTTGTTATCCTTATTGTGTTTCTGCAATATTCAAATTGTTTCTTCCTGGCTACTTGTAATATTCTCTCATTGATGTGGGCTATAATATTCCTAGGAGTTTTCTTTTTTGGCATCTTTTTTCAGGAGGTAATTGGTGGATTCTTTCAACCTCTATTTTGCCCTCTGGTTCTAAAACATCAGGGCAGTTTTCCTTGAGAATTTCTTGGAGGATTATTTCTAGGTTCCTTCTTTGATCATGGCTTTTCAATAATTTTAAAATTTTCTCTCCTCAATCTATTTTCCAGGTCAGTGATTTTTCCCATGAGATATTTCACATTGCATTCTATTCTGTTATTTGTTGGATCTGTTTAACAGCATTTGATTTCTCATAAAGTCACTAGCTTTCATTTGTTCCAATCTATTTCTGAAGGAATGATTCTCTTCAGTGAGCTTTTAAGATTCTTTTTCCATCTGGCAAATTGGGCTTAAGGCATTCTTATCCTCATTGCGTTTTTGAGCCTCTTTTGTCATTTGTGTAAGTCTATTTTTTAAGGTGTTATTTTCCTTAGTCAGGCTGTTGACTCTCCTTTCATAATTCTCTTATGTCATTCTCATTTCTCTTCCCATGTTTTCCTCCACTTCTTTTATTTGCTTTTTAAGTTCCTCTATGGACTATAATCAGCTTGTATTTTCCTTTGAAGCTTTTGGTGCAAGAGTTCTGACTTCACTGTCTTCCTCCTGTTCCATGCTTTGTTCCTTTTTGTTGCCAAAATAGCAGTGTAAAATTGGGTTGTTATTTTTTTTTGCTTCCTTTGCCTGCTCATTTTGCCACTCAATTACTTGACTCCTTGCCTTTTTGCCACAGTAGGACTCTGCCACTACACAGGAGAGCCTCTAACCCAAACACTGGGGTTTTCTCAGTTGCTGAATTATTAGTTAGATGCCCTCTCTGAACCCCACACATGCTCTGGCAAGCTAGGTGCATACCCCAGGACCTCTACCCCAGACCACAATCCAGATGCAAGTAGGTTAATGCTAGAGTGATTACCCCTCAGACTGGTTGCTTGGTCCACCTACACTCTGCAGGCCAGAAGCTGAAGCAGATGTGGCTGATGCTGCAGGGCCATGGTGCCTCAGTTGCTTGTTGCCCTGGGGACAAAAGCCAATGCAGTCCCAACTACTGTATTCCCAAGTCCACACTGCACTGACTCCTTGACTCCTCAGTTTTTCCTTAGCATCTATGTGTTTATAATTCTGGAAACCACAACAGCTGCTGGTGATCTGAAATCCCTCCAACTGGTTGTTATTCACACCCACCCTGGGGCTAAAACTCTGGCTAGTGTGGGGTGGGGTTTGCTCCCAGAGTGCTGTGCTGGCCAATTCCTGCCAGCATGCCAGACTACCTTCAGTGGGAGGTTAGCTTCTCTGTGCTATTTTGCGGGTTCTGTAACTCCAAAGTTTGTTCAGCCCCTTGTATATGAATTGGGGGTGGTGGAAACCAGAGACCTGTGGAAGTCCTGTTTCTACTCTGCCATATTGACTCTGCTCCCCGGTAAGATAGATTTCTATGCCCCATTGCCTGTGTATATTTTTTGCTCTTTTAGCCAGTTCTGATGAGAGTAAGGTTCACTCATTCCCCCTCACCTTCCACCTTTTCCTGTCCACTGTGCAAACTTTTTCTTGCCTCTTTTATGTGAGATAGTTTGCTACATTCTACATTTCCATTTCTCTTTCTCCCACTATATTCTTTTTCATACCTAAATTTTATTTCTTTAGATGGAATGCATACATATTCAACTCTCATCTGTGCCCACTGTCTATATGTAGTCCTCCTAACTACCCAAACAATGAGAAGAAAACTTGTGAATTACAAATATCATTTTCCTTTGTAGTAATATAAACAGCTTAAACATATTGTATCCATTATGAATTCCCTTTCCTGTTTACCCTTTTAATGCTTCTCTTGAGTTCTATATTTGAAAGTCAAATTTTTCATTCAACTCTGGTCTACTCATCAAGAATGCTTGAAATTCCTCTATCTCATTGAATATCCATTATCCCTTGAAGGATTATACTCAGTTTTTCTGTATAGGTGATTCTTTTTTTGTAATTCTAGCTCCCTTGGCCTCCAGAATATCATACTACAAGCCCTCCAATTATTTAATGTAGAAGCTGCTAAATATTGTGTTATTGTGACTGTGGCTCTACCATACTTGAATTGTTTCTTTCTGGCTACTTACAATATTTCTCTTTGACCTGGGAACTCTGGAATTGGCTGACATATTCCTGAGAGTTTCCATTTGAGGATCTTGTTCAGGAGGTGGTCAATGAATTCTTTCGATTTGTATTTTTTCCCTCTGCTTCTGGAATATCAGAGAAGTTTGCCCTGATAATTTCTCAAAAGATAATGTCTATGCTCTTTTTTTAAATCATGGTTTTCAGGTAGTCCAATAATTTTAAAATTATCTTTTCTGAATCTATTTTCCAGATCAGGTGTTTTACCAATGAGATATTTCACATTGTCTTCTATTTCTTCATTCTTCTGTCTTTCTTTTATTGCTTCTTGGTTTCTCACAAAGTCATTAAGTTGCTTTTCTTCCATTCTAAGTTTAAAGAAATGATTTTCTTCAGCTGACTTTTGGACCTCCTGTTCCATTTGGCCAATTTTGCTTTTTAAGCCATTCTTCTCTTCACTGTCTTTTTGGATAATTTTTCCATTTGACTTATTCTGTTTTTAAGGTGTTATTTTCTTCAGTATTTTTTGCATCTCCATCAAGCTGTTTATAATTGTCTCATGTTTTTTTTTTCAATTTCAATTTTTCAATTTCCCCCCTTTTGCTCTGTGATACTTTTCTCCTTGTTTTAGTTCTTCAAGTGTTTTGGAGACTTGCCTGTGATTATTTAAAGTCTTTCTTAGAAACAGAACCTATGGAGCCCACGGTGGGAAGAACTTGCCATATAAAGCAGGAGCACAAGGTGGGACCATGCAGAATTCAGAAAAAAGAATGGCTGTGGTGCTGACACTTTGTCTGGCTTGATGTTACTTTGTCACAGCTGTCTGCTGATAGAGTATGTTGTTGTTACAGAAGCCTCTCGACTTTACTGTTGGTTCAGAAGCCAAGCACAAGCAGCTCTCCAGACTGTCAATAGCTCTAAAGTTCTGATCGCATATTATAGTGAATTTTCTATTCAGCAATAAGCTAAGGCAAAACATTCACAGAAACTAAATACACCATTCACAATGATATAACATAATAACTTATCACTAAAGTGGCCCCATACTTTTAAACAAAAGATATCATTCAGTAAGTCCTTAACTCAGTCATCCTCAAGGAGCAATCCTCCTTAAGGGACAGAAAATACAAAGGTAAAAGTTTTCCCATCAGTAGGTCACATTTTCTTAATCACCCAGTCAAAAAAGTCTTTTATCTTCTTGATGGAGATTAGTTTCCAATCATGCTTAAGGGATACAAGATACAGAGTACAAAGTTCTCCCACCCCTAGGCCACAGTAAATCATAATCTTCTCAGTCAGCACTAAGTACCCAAGGAGAGGTCTTTTCATCTTGGCTCATGGCTGGCTCCTAGATTCCATGGTTACCCTTGCATAGGTCCAGCTCTTGTCTGAATCTACCCAACTATCACCTGTATTCACAGGTAGGCAGCTCTCAGATCCTGTTGTAGCTCCTTGTTCAGCTCTCATTCCATGTTGAAGCTTACAGTGTCCAATCCACCTCAAGTCTTTCAGAGTTACTGTTTCTGGGAAGACAAAGGTGGACAGAGCTAAAACAATATTCATACCCATTGCCAGCACAATCATCAATTCACTATCTGCCTGTGAAATCAACACATTCCCACAAACAACGTCTGAGAAATCAACACAAATCATCCACATTGTCCAAGTACCTCTGAAAACCCCTACAGGACTTAACAACTCTCATTTCCCTTATGGAGGAAGTTGAACTAGTTAATATTTAATTCATCTCCTAATGTTAGCATTTTATTATTCTTTGAGATATACCCAGATGTGGGAAAGTGATTGATATTCAATCATCTTCAGGTCCCAGATTCATTAACACTGATTTTATGGGTGATAACAAACCATATTGTCATTGAAGATGTCTTGCATAGAGTCCAAATGGAAGAGGGGTTACTTGTAGATACCAGGGTCCTCTAGATGTTACTCTTTTTGAATATTATGACAATCACATTAAGGGATCAATCCATCAATCAACAAACATTTACTAAACATCTTCTCCAAGCCAGGCATTCTATTATATACTAGGGATAAAAATAAAAAGAATGAAATTATTGTCGTTGGGGAAGTCTATTTCATGCTCATTTGGGAGACAAGAGCAAATGCAAGCATCTAAAGACTAAACACATGTACAAATGAAAAATTGCTAACTATAACATGGTTTGAGAGAGAAAGCCCTAGAAATGGGGAGGGTGGGAGGGAGGAGAGATAAACTTCATATAGGACATAAAGCTTGTAATGCACCAAGAAAAAGAAAAATTCTGTGATGTGGGGATGAAATAGGTTTACATTACAAAAATGCAAGAAAAGAAGTGCAAAAACAGAGATACAAAATGGAGTATTTTGTTTGAAGGAAGAGGAAGAAGACCAATTAACCTGGATCAGGGAGTATAGGCAAGGGAGTAATTCAATGAGACTACTCAGATAGAGAGGAGCCAAGCGGTGAGGGCTTTTATAACTAAACAGAAGAAATTATATTTCACCCTACAAGGCATTAGGGAGCCATAGGAATTGACTGATATCGGTGTCATATGGTGGGATATGAATTTAAGGAAATTCACTTTGGGTACATTATGTAAGATAAATTGAAGTTGTGAAAGACTTGAGGAAATGAGACATAGAAGTAAAGGAGACTTTTGCACTAATCTAGGCCAGCTATAACAAAATTAATATGGTAGTTCTGTGATAAGGATGAAAGGGTTGGATGCAAGAGATGAAGAAGTAGAGATGATAATATGACAAGTGATTGGATATGGAAGCAACAAACACTGAATAATTAAAGATTAAGGCTATGAGCCCAGAAAATTCAAAAGATGGAAATGAATTCAATTTGGAATGTATTGTGTTTGAGATTTCTCCAGGTTATTGAATTTATAATGTACAGCAGGTAATCAATGATGTGAGATAAAACCTCAGGGTATTGAATGGAACTGGATGTATTGATCTGTGATTCATCTGCAAAGAGACAATAATAAAACCCTTGGGAACAAATGTGGGCATTTAGGAAGCAATAAGAAAAAGAGCTACAGAAGAGTATTAGGTGAATATCCCTAGTAGAATAGGGATAATCAATGATAAGGCAGAAAATGAGATGAAAAAGAAATAGATAGGGGCAAAGAGAAGCATGAGAGTGGTGTCATAAAAACTTAGAGAATCTATAGAAAGAAAGTATATTCAACAGTGTTAAATGCAATAGATATGAAAATAAGAATACATTTAGTAATTATGAGACCATTGGGAATTTTGGAAAGAAAACTTTCAACCGAGGGGTAATTGAAGTCAATCTGCAAATAACTTAGGAGGTGGTGATTGTAGAGGACATGATACCTAGTTGGTCTAGTTGAAAGAGCACTAGATGTGGAGTCAGGAAAACCTGAGTTTATATCTTGACTCAGACATTTACAAGCCATGTGATACACAGAAAGTCACATAAACTTTGTTTGACTTAGTTTCCTCTTCTGTAAAATGGGAGTAAAAATAGCATTTACTTCTTAGGGTTGTTTTGAAAATAAAATGATATAATATTTCTAAAACATTTTGCAAACCTTAAAACTTTATATAAGTGTTGTTTTGTTGTTATTGGATTTGGGGAGTGTAGACAGTTTTATATTTTTTGAGTATTTGGACTGAGGAAATGAGGAGAGATAAAGGACAATAATTTCACATGATCATGTGGTCATAAAGTTTTTTTTTAAGATAGAGGAATATTTGGGCATGTATGAATGCAGTAGAAAATGGTCCTGTAGTGAGGAAAAGGATAAAGATTCAAGAGAGAATGGTAATGATAGAGGTTGCAATCTTCTGGAGAAGATCAGAGGGTTGTGATCAAGTACACATGTAGAGTGGTTGCTCTCATCAATTATAAGTACTGACTCATTGCCAGAGACTAAGGGGAAGAAAAAGAAAAATGAAGTATGATGCCAAGGGATTTTGAGATGGAAACCAAGGATGAAGATTGAGTTCGCTTTGAATATCTTCCATATTATCAGCAGCATAAGAGGAGGGATTCACAGAGAAGAGGAAGGGGGATGCTTGAGGAGGGAAGAGAATATTTTGAATAACTTCTATGAAAAATGAGAATGGGACTTAGTGAGGGAGAAATGAAAACATTGCTGTGATTATAGTGAGAGTCCAGCTCAAGTTGAATACGATTTTGTAATGTACTAAATCAGCTTGGTGGTGTGAAAACCTGCAGATATATTCAGAAGCCTATGAGTAAGAGAAGAGGTGGCAGATGATGGGAATAAGCCAAGTGTGAGATTTGGCAGACATGAGCATCAACAGTATAAAAAGGTGAGATATTCAAGACCAGTCCTAGTAATTGCAGACTGTTCTAAACAGTTTTTTGGGGGGTGCTGTCTTTTGATTTTATATCAGTTTAATTATAAAAATGTCCATTTTTGCTTCTATCTGCAGAGATCTATTCCTTAAAACAAATGGTAAAAAATAGAAATTAAGGTTTCATAAACAGTCATCTACATATCTGCAAATTGTACCTATTTGTACTCATTCACAGACATCCATTACAAAGGCATATTTTGTTGTCAGTTTTTCATTGGATCATGGGTTGCTGTTATGGACTTCTTCTGATTTCTCTCCTTTAGCATATATGATTACTAGTAGGATTTCTGGGTCAAAAATTTTTGGGACATTGTGTTAAGTAGGTATCACAGTGAATAGAGCATCAGCCCTGGAGTCAGGAGGACCTGAGTTCAAATCTGGCCTCAGATACTTAACACGTATTTGTCATGTGACTTTGGGCAAGTCACTAAGTCCCAATTGCCTTGCCTTCCCCCCTCCAAAAAGCAAAAAAAAAAAAAAAAAATTGGGACATTTTAATCACTTTCTTAAAAAAAATCAAAACTGTTTTTGAAAAATGGATGGACCAACTCACAGTTCAATAATTTATATATATATATATATATATATATATATATATACATATATATGTATATATGTATATGTATATATGTATATATACACACATATATACACATATATACACATATATACATATATATGCATATATATACGTATATGTGTGTGTGTGTGTGTGCGCGTATGTGTGTGTGTGTGTGTGTGCCTATTTATCTACAATGACTTCAGCATTGAATATTCCAAACTTTTAACAACTTTGCTAATTTTCTGGATATAAAAAGGGGAAAGGAGGGTAATGGAATAAGCATTTAACAGTGAACACCATGTGTCAGACATGATGCTAAGTGCCTGTAAATATTATTTTAAAGAGTTTGATTTTAATTTTTCACTAGGAGTGATTTGAGACAATATTTCATATTGTTCTTAAAAAAATTAAACTTTGAGTACTTCCAGGAGCCAAGATGGTGGAGTAAGCAATAAATCACCACAACTCTCCCATATTCACCTCCAAACAACTATAAAATAGTTCCCCCAACAAATCTTGGAATAGTAGAACTAGCAATGTGATCTTGTGAAACAACCTTTTAGGCCAAGAAAGTTGGACGATCAGAAAGAAAGGTCATTCTCACTAGGATAAAAGGGGAAAATGGTCCAGGACAAAAAGTTTCCCAGCAAGCCTGCAGTATATCCCACCTCTGCAACCAGTGTGAGATCCTGAGCCCAAGTGCCATGGAATAGGCAAAGACCGGTACCAGGACCCCCTATGTGACTCAGCATAGTCAAGGGAACAGGCAGGTACCAGTTCCAAGAAATGTCACATGCTTTTGCATAATCTTGGGCCAACAGGCAACCTCCAGTGGCCAGAATATCAGATTCTTCATTGTATTCCCTGGGAAACACAGAAGTACCCCCAACAGGATTAGCACATAATAGATGCCAGCACTAGGACCCTTGCTCATCATTAGGTAAGCTGCCAGACTACTAAGGCATTAAGCAGCTACAGACACCACCCAACCACCTGCCTCTTTATTGCATCTCCACACACGAGGCCTCCTCATCGACCTCAGGTCAACATCAGTACAGCACTAGGTACACAGCCCTGGCAAAAGAAGCCTGAGACAGTTCCCCTTCCAACAGAGAAGCAGGCTTCTAATTTAAAAGAAAAGAAAAAGGCCAACATTGATATAAAACAATCATCAAATGAATCTGATGGTAGAAAATTATAATGGTGACAGGGAAGACCAAGACACAACTATGAAGAGGATAACAATGTCAAAACACCTATAAGCAATAGCCCAAAGGAAAAAAAGTATACTTTGTTGATATGCAGATGATTGTTTATGAAATCTTAATTTCTGTTTTTTACCATTTGTTTTAAGAGTTAGATTTCTGGAGATAGAAGCAAAAAATGACATTTTATAATGAAAGTGATATGAAATAAAAATGGGAAGAGGTCTCAAATCCAGCAAGAATTCACAGAACATCTGATAAAAGAGCTTTAAAATCATAGCAAAGAGGTAGAAGAAAAATGGGAAAAGTAATGAGAATACTTAATGAGAATTATGGGGGAAAAAGAGTCAACAGCTTGGACAAAAGAAACAAACAAACAAATAAACAAACAAGAACAACTGCTTAAAAGTAGAATTGGGCAAACGGAAAAAAAAAGAGATACAAAAATTGACTGAAGATAAAACTTTTTTAAAAAAGTAGAACTGGTTAAAAGGAAAAGGAAGTACAGAAGCTACCTGAGGAAATCAAGTCCTTAAATAGGAGAATTGAGTACCTATTCTGGGAACAAAAATGATAGAATAAATAGTAAGGCACTGTCACCCTCCCACATTGACCTCAACAACAACAACAACAACAACAACAAAATAGTACACCAGGAAATTCCTGGAACAGTGGAGAAGCCAAAAGTTGGGATGGGGCAGTCACTTAGCCTGGGACATTTGGAGGATTAGCAATGTGTGGAACAAGACAATACTTGTCCAAATAAAAATAAGCAGAGATATCTCCAAGTAGAGACAGGAAGGATATATCTAATTATTTCTTCTTGCAAGAAGTGTGGTCTCGATACTAGATGTAGTCTAGTAGGAGAGGCAAATACAAAATGCATAGCTTGGTTATATACCCAAAAGTCCACCCCTTCCCCTCCTTATTCTGTCCTGCTCCCAATAATTAGGAACTGAGGTGCACAATCTTAACCACAAAATTTGCTGGTGTTGCAGTTTAAATGTCAGTAATATCAAAAAGCAGAAGATACATTTCTAGTGGACATGAAAACAAACAAAATATGTCATTAATATCAATTTATATATGAAAGCAGAAGATAATGTTGTAACAATGTCAATATAGATATGAAAGCAGATAATATATTATGAATCATGGGGATTTTAGACAGGGACATGGTGACCTGCCTGGAGTACTGCAGCAGGATTTCCAATTTTATACTTGTACAGGTCAGATGGTGATCAGTGGGGACAAGTCTGGGGCATATGGGCCTCTGGTTAAATTTGCAGGGTCTGTGCTTTCCCCTCCTACACATTAGCTAAGCTTATTGAAAACTTCAACTTACGACCAGGGAAATAAGGCAAGGTGCAGGCTGCCAGCTCAGGCTTCTAAGTGTTTAGTGCGTTATTTCAGTTCTGGTCAGATTCCTAGAATGTTACCTGAGAATTTTTCCCTTTTATTCCATTCAAGCAATAAAAGTCCATTTCAGTTAGATAAAAAAAGAGCAAATTCCAGGACAGGAAGCATAGCATCAAGCCTGCAGCAAACCTCATCTCAGCAAACCAGAAGGAGATCCTTTATCCCAGGATTGTGCAGCAAGTAAGCAACACCCTATGACCACCCATGCACCTTAGCATAGCCAGGGGAACCGGCAGACTCCAATTCAGAGAACCACCATGGGCATTGGTAAAACCCTGAGTGGGCAGGCTTCCTTCAGCAGTCAGACCACCCTGTGCTTCAGGACAGCATCAGGAGGGTAGGTGTCCTCTAATAGCCAGGCATCTATTTACTACAGTGTAGCTCCAGGCAAATGAAGAAAAAACCTCTCTTTGCCTCAGTACACACCAACTATTACTATGAAGACCCCAGCTCAACACCAGGTAAGTTACCACACACCTACTACCTCCAGCTTCCAGCACCTGAGGTCTGTGCACACAAAGCCAGAGAAAAGGCCCCTGGCCCCCAGCACAAGAAACTTGGGACAGTGCTCCCTGTAACCCAGAAATAGAGGTCAACTTTAAAAGCCAGGAAATACATAAACAAAATGAGCAAAACTGAAAGCTGACCATAGATTCTTTCTATGGGGACAGGGAAGATCAAAACACAAACTCAGAGGACAGCATTTGTCAACATACCTATATCTGATACCTCAAACATGGATATGAACTGATGTCAGGATCAAAAAGCCTTCTTGAAAGAGCTCAAGACGGATTTTTTTTAAACAAATGCTTTATTAACTTCTGTTTTACATCATTCATTTCCACCAGATTTTGTGTTACAATCATTTTCCCCCAGTTATTCCCCTACCCAACCTCCCAGAATAGCAGTCCCACAAGATATCGCTTCCTCCAATCTGCTCTCTCCCATACCTTCTCCCATACCCCCTATGACATTTCCATTAGAGGAAGGTGAATCTTTGCATCCCAATGCCTGCACATCTTATCTCCTAATTATAAGCAAAAGAGTATTAATAATAGTATTTATATATATTTGAAACATTTAATCTTAAGACATCGAATTTCAGATCCATTTCCTTCCCCCCTTGTCACCCATTCCCTCTTGGGAGATAAGTAATTCAGTATGTGTTGTACATGTCTAGCTATGCAAAACATTATCATAGTAGATATATTGTACAAGGCTGCTTATAATTCCCTCCCACTCATCCCACCCCCGACCTGGTCCATTCCCTACGTGATCCTGTCCCTCTTCTATAGTGGGTACTTCCAACCTCCCCTCCCCCCAAGGATGCCCTCCCATCAATCATCCCTCCTCTCATCCCCCTTCCCCCTATTCTGCTGCAGGTTGAGATATCCCATTTAGTATGTATGTATGTCATTCTCTCCCTGAACCAAATTCAATGAGAATGTGGATTTGCCTTTTTTTCCCCTTCCTATTCTCCCCCTCCCTTGCAACCACTTCCCCTTGCTTCTTCTACATGATATAGTTTACCCTACCCTATCTTTCCCCATCTCCTCTTGCCACTTTCCTCTCTCACCTCATAATTTCATCCCTTGAGTATTCTCCCTTCCCAACAAATTCAACCTATGCCCTATATCCATATACACACACATTAACATATGTATTCATATGACCACACACCCTTCTTCCATTATTTTCATAGTGAGAAAGATATCATCACTCACAGTTATTGTTTTTTGATATAGGAATGTAAATAGTTCAACTTTGATAAGTTCCTTTTGATTTCTTTTCCCTGATTACCTTCTCAGGCATCTCTTGCTTCTTCTGTCTGGATGTCAAATTTTCTATTCAATTCTGGTTTTTTCTTCAAGAATGCTTGAAAGTCCTCTATTCCACTGAATGACCATATTTTCCCCTGAAACAAAATACTCAGTTTGCTGGGTAGGTGACCCTTGGGTTCATTCCCAGTTCTTTTGCCCTCTGGAATATCATATTCCATGCCCTTCAATCCCTCAGTGTAGAAGCTGCCAGGTCCTGGGTTATTCTGATTGTGTTTCCACAATATTGAAATTGTTTCTTCCTGGCTGCTTGTAGTATTTTCTGCTTGATCTGGGGATTCTGGAACCTGGCTATAATATTCCTGGGAGCTTTCTTTTTGGGATCTTTTTCAGGAGGTGATCAGTGGATTCTTTCAACCTCTATTTTGCCCTCTGGATCTAAAACATCATGGCAATTTTCCTTGAGAACTTCTTGAAGGGTGATTTCTAGGTTGTTTCTTTGATCATGGCTTTCAGGTAGTCCAATAATTTTTAAATTGTCTCTCCTGGATCTATTTTCCAGGTCAGTGGTTTTTCCCATGAGATATTTCACATTGACTTCTAATCTTTCATTTGTTTGAATCTGCTTAACAGCATCTTGATTTCTCATAAAGTCATTAGCTTCCATTTGCTCCAGTCTAACTCTGAAGGAATGAATCTCCTCAGTGAACTTTTGAGATTCTTTTTCCATCTGGAAAATTCGACTTTTTAAGGCATTCTTCTCCTCATTGCCCTTTTGGGCCTCCTTTGCCATTTGAGTTAGTCTATTTTTTAAGGTGTTGTTTTCCTCAGTCAGGCTGTTGACCCTCATTTCATACTTTTCCTGCATCCTTCTCATTTCTCTTTCCAATTTTTCCTCCACTTCTCTTATTTGATTTTTAAAGTCCTTCTTAAGGTCCTCTATGGCCTGCAACCCGCTCATGTTTTCCCCTGGGGCTTTTGGAGCAGGACTTCTGACCTCACAGTCCTTTTCCCGCTCTATGCCCCCAAAATAGGAGTCTAGGGTTGCATTTTTCTGTTTCCTTTGCCTTGGCATGTTGCCACTTGATTACCTGACTTTTGGGCTTGTTGCCACACTATGGCTTTAAGGCCAGATAAAGGTATTTTCGTCCCGAACGTGTGGGGGGCAACTTCCGTTTCTGGCAAGCTGTAAACCCACCCACGACTTCTACCCTAGATCACAATCCAGATCCAGGGTAGTTAAAGCAAGAGCGATTACCCCCCAAGACTGATTGCTGGATCTCCCTACAATTAATTGCAGGCCAAGAGCTGGAGCTGCCTCTGAAAACTACAAAATGGCGTGTCTCCTCAGCGGCTTCTAGCCCCCAGGTGAGGGAGCCGACGCATTCCCCCAAAAAACAGGTCCCAAAGTCCATAGGACACTAACCTCTTACTTTGTCCTAGGCATGTCTATGTTGATAATTCTGGAGTCGCCACAGCTCCTGGTGTTCTGGGGTTCCTCCAGCTGGCTGCTGGCCCTGCCGCCCTGGGGCTAAAACCTTGATTCACCCGGACCTGGGGTCCGCTGGGCTCTGCTTCCTGCGCTCTGTGAGTTTTGTGCTGCCGGCTCCCAGACTGCTATGCTGGTCCTTCCTGCAGGGCTGCTGGGCTGTCCTCAGAGGGAGGTCAGCTTCTCTTTGTCGTTCTCTGGGTGCTGGGGCTCCAGAAGTTGTTCAGAGTCCCCTTTTACATAGTTTTGGGGGAATGTGGGGGCAGAGAGGCTTGGATGAGCTGTTTCTATTCCACCATCTTGGCTCCGCCCCCTCAAGAAGTATTTTAAAAGTAAAATAAGAGAGGTAAATTAAAAATTTGGTAAACAAATGAGAGGTATGCTAGAAAGAGTCAATAGCTTTGAAAAGAAAGGACAAAAATGACTGTAGAAAACAAATCCTTAAAAAATTCAGTTGGGGGGCGGCTAAGTGGCACAGTGTGTAGTATATCAGCCCTGGAGTCAGAAGGACCTGAGTTCGGATCCGGCCTCAGACACTTAACGCACACACAAACAAAACTTAGCTGTGTTACCTTGGGCAAGTTACTTGACCCCGAATGCCCACCAAAGGCAAAAAAAAAAAAAATTCAGTTGACAAAACAGAAAAAAATCCATTGAAGAAAACATCTTTAAAAGCATAATTGGCTAAATGGAAAAAGAGGTACAAAAACTTACTGAAGATTAGAAGTCCTTGAAAAGTAGAATTGGCCAAATGAAAAAAGGAGGTACAAATTCTAACTGAAGAAATCATTTCATTAAAAATTAGAATTGGGGCCCTTCCCTCCCTCCCTCTCAAGCTCCCCCTCTCTTTTCCTCCCTCCTCTTCCCCTCCCCCCACTCACTTTGCAGCTGCACTGATGTCCCCACCCCCTTTCTCTTCAGAATCACCATGGCAGCCGGGACCCTGTACACATACCCTGAAAACTTGCGGGCCTTCAAGACCCTCATTGCTGCACCGTACAGTGGGGCCCAGATCCAGGTGCTGTCCGCACCTCCCCACTTCCACTTTGGTCGGACCAACCTCACCCCTGAATTCCTCCAAAAATTTCCTCCAGGCAAGATTCCAGTGTTTGAGGGTGATGATGGGTTCTGTGTGTTTGAAAGCAACGCCACTGCACACTATGTGAGCAATTATGACCTTCAAGGCTCCACCCAGGAGGCTGCTGCCCAGGTGATCTAGTGGGTGAGCTTTGCTGACAGTGACATCGTCCCTCCAGCCAGTGCCTGGGTGTTTGCTATTCTCGGCATCATGCACCACAACAAACAGTCTACAGAGAATGCAAAAGAGGAGGTGAGGTGGGTTCTGGGGCTGCTTGATGCCCACCTGAAGACTCACACCTTCCTTGTGGGGGAGCACATGACTCTGGCTAACCTCACAGTTGTGTGCACCCTTTTGTGACTCTATTAAGCAGGTCCTGGAGCCATCGTTCCGCCAAGCCTTCCCCAACACCAATCACTGGTTCCTCACCTGCATCCACCAGCCCCAGTTCTGGGCAGTGCTGGGAAAGGTGAAGCTCTGTGAGAAGATGGCACAGTTTGATGCTAAAAAGTTTTCTGAAACTTAGCCCAAGAAGGAGGTCCCAAGAAAAAAGAAGGGACAGCAAGAAGAGAAACCCAAGGCCCAGCCAGAGTGGAAGGAAGAGAAGAAGGCAGTTGTGGCCCTTGGCCCTGACGAGGAGATGGATGAGTGTGACCAGACCCTGGCTGCAGAGCCCAAGGCCAAGGATCCCTGTGCCCTCCTACCCAAGAGCATGTTTGTGTTGGATGAGTTTAAGTGGAAGTACTCCAACAAGGACACTCTGACAGTGGCCCTGCCCTACTTCTTGGAGCACTTTGACATTGACTACTGGTCCATGAGGTACCCTGAGTACCTCTTCCCCCAGGAGCTCAGCCAGACCTTCATGAGCTGCAATCTCATCACTGGAATGTTCCAGCGCCTGGACAAACTGAGGAAAAACGCCTTTGCCAGTGTCATCCTTTTTGTCACCAACAAGAGCAGTGCCATTTCTGGAGTCTGGGTTTCCTGGGGCCAGGAACTCACCTTCCTGCTGAGTCCACACTGGCAGATAGACTACGAGTCCTACACGTGGTATAAGCTGGATCCTGGCAGTGACGAGGTCCAGACCATGGTCCGAGAGTACTTCTCCTGGGAGAGGGCTTTCCAGCACATGGGCAAACCCTTCAATCAGGCAAGATCTTCAAGTAAACACCCTCCCCTGCTACCATCTAGCTGCCTGCTTCCTCCTCTGTAGGGAGGTGCCAGCCATTAAAGGAAACTGAACACACACACACACACACACACACACACACACACACACACACACATTAAAATTGGGAAAATATAAGCTAATGACTCTATGAGACATCAAGAATCAGTCAAACAAAATTAAAGGAATGAAAAAAATAAGAAAATATGCAATATCTCATTGGTAAAACAACTGATCTTGAAAATAGATGTAGGAGAAATAATTTAAGAGTTATTAGTCTACCTGAAATCCATGATCAAAAAAAAAAAAAAGCCCGGATATGATCTTTCAAGAAATTATCAAAGAAAACTGCCTTGAGGTCTTAGAACCAAAGGACTAAATAGTCATTGAAAGGATCTGCTTCTCATCTCCTGAAAAAGATCCCTAAATAAAAACTCCAAGGAATATTACAGTCAAATTCTAGAATAATCAGATCAAGGAGAAAATATTTCAAGCAGCTAGGAAAAAATAGTTTAAATATCATGGAACCACAGTCAGAATTACATAAGACCTGGCAGTTTTTACATTAAAGAATGGGAGGGCTTGGAATATGAGGTTCCAGAAGGCAAAAGAACTTGGAATGCAACCAATAATAATGCTCAGCAAAATAATACTCAGCAAAACTGAGCATAATTTTTCAGGTGAGGGTATGGATATTAAATGAAATGAGAAACATCCAAAATTTCCTGATGAAAAATCCAGAGCCAGACAGAAAATATGATCCTCAAATATAAGATTCAAAAGAAGCATAAAAAGGTAAATAGGAAAGAAAAATTGTACTCAATAAGGTTAAACTATTTACATTCCTAATGGGAAGAAGACACTTGTAACTCTTAAGAATTGTATTTGTGTTGTGACATACAGAAAGGATAAACACAGAGACAGGGTGTGGCTTTAAGCTGACGTTGATATGATGAAAAAATAATAATAAGGGTTAAAAAAGATTGTATTGGGAAAGATGAAAGGAGGAAGCAGAAAAGATTAAATTCATCACATGAAGAGGAACAGAGACCTCTTATAGTAGAGGGAAAGAAAGGAGGTAAGCATTATTTGAACATTACTCTCATTGAATTTGGCTTAAAGAGGAAATAACATACACACTCAATGGGGTATAAGAATGTGTCTTACCCTATGTGAAGTAGAGGGGAAGAGGATTGAAAAGGGAGGCAGGTAGATTGAAGGTAAGACAGAATTGGTGAATGAAGTAGTAGGGAAAAGGGGAAAGGAAAGGGAAGGGGATAATAGAAGGGAGAGTAGACTGAGAGAGGTGGTGGTCAGAAGCAAAACACTGGTGAAGAGGGAAATGGATAAATGTGAGAGAAAATCATAAAGAAGGGAGGGGAAACAGGATGGAGACAAGGACAGTTAGTAATCATACCCAGCAATACCACTACTAGGTTTGTACCTCAAATAGATCATAAAAAAGCAAAAGGACCTGAAAGTGCAAAAA
Source organism: Gymnobelideus leadbeateri (assembly GCA_011680675.1). Lineage (NCBI taxonomy): Eukaryota > Metazoa > Chordata > Mammalia > Diprotodontia > Petauridae > Gymnobelideus > Gymnobelideus leadbeateri. The sequence continues at coordinate 104,518 of WOXC01004358.1, forward strand.
TATTTATAAACACTGTTTTCATGGTAGAAAAATATTGAAAATTGAGGGTATGGGGGCAGCTAGTTGGTGTAGTGAGTAGAGCGCCGGCCCTGGAGTCGGAAAGACCTGAGTTCAGATCTGAACTCAGACACTTAACACACACAAACAAAAACCTACCCATGTGACCTTGGGCAAGTTACTTAACCCCAATTGCCCTCTGAGAAGAAAAAAAAATTGAGGGTATGTCCATATTTAGGGGAATGGCTGAACAAGCTGTGGTACGTGAATGTAATGGACTACTATTGTAAAATAAGAAATGATGAATAGGCAGATTTCAGAAAAAAACAAAACAAAAAACATACAAACAAACAAACAGAAAAAAAAAAAACCTGCAAAGACTTGCAAGAACTGCTGCAAAGTAAGATGAACAGAACCAGGAAAATATTGTCCACAGCATTGGCAAGATTGTGTTATAATCAACTATTAATAACTCAACTCTTCTCAGAAACTCAGTGATCCAAGATAAGTATAAAGTACTTATGAAAGAAAATGGTATCGACATCCAAATAAAGAACTGATGGACTCTGAATATAGATTGATACACACCTTTCTCACTTTACTTTCTCATATTTTCTTTTTCTTTTTGATCTGTTTTTTTTCTTTCACAATTGTGACTTAATTGAAAACATTTTATATGATAACACATCAAGTTGCTTATAAGGCAAGGGAAGAGAGGAAGGGAAATATTTGGAACTCCAAATTTTATTAAAAATGAATACTAAAATTATCTTGAGATGTGATTGGGAAAAAAAACACTATTAAAACATTCTACTTTTTATCCATTCAGAAAAGAAACTAGGTGAATAATGAATATCTCTTTAACTATTTTTTATTTAATGGAAAATCTATTGGATTTTTCTTAGTATACCCATTTTGGATAGGACTGCATATGGAAAAATTAGTTGATATCAAAATTGAAGTTGGAGAAATAGAGTAGGCTGGACTTGGGGATGATAGTAATTGCTTGGCACTTTTAAGAATTCTGACAAAATTCTCAAACTTTTAACACTAATATTCTTTTTTTTTGGAGGGCAATTGGAGTTAAGTGACTTGCCCAAGGTCACATAGCTAGTTTTGTGTGTGTGTGTGTGTGTGTGTGTGTGTGTGTGTGTGTGTTAAGTGTCTGAGGCCGTATTTGAACTCAGATCCTCCTGACTCCAGGGCCAGTGTTCTATTCACTGCACCACCTAGCCAACCCAACTCTAATTTTCTTTCTATAGTATTTTATGGTAATGAAGCATAGACCATAACAATCTAGAATAAATTAAAATTTCCTAAATACAATGTGAGTAGCATAAATAGGTAGAAATATACTATGGACAATGGTTTGCTCAAACAAAAAAATGGTTTTGCTCAAAAATGGGAACCTAATGGGTTCCCCCATGCATTCTTCTTAGTTCTTCAATAGTTCAGTGTCTCTCCCCTCCTCTTAACTCCCCTTCTCTTCCCTCCCTTAGTCTCGCCTCTCCTTAACTTCCTATTTCCTAATCTATTCAACTCCCCTGACCTCCTTCTCTTCTCTTTAGCTATACATGAATATTTTTCTAACCCTGATCTTGTAGTCACCCATTAATGTTACACTGACACATTTGCGTGATGCAATATTCTTTTATCTGATCATAATATTTTATTATTCTATCTTTCTGTCTATTTTATTACCCCTGATATTATTCTCTGGCCATATCATCATTTCTTTTCCCATTACTGCATAGGTTTTTCCTTGACCATCTGCCCTGCACTAACAACTATATGCTTCTTTTTATTTTATTTTACTTCATTTTATTTTATTTTTTTTGGTGATCCATTTCAAATCTATACTGTCCTCTACTCTCATATCCCTTATCCTATTATCCTACTGATACGGTGATGGGACCTGGACCCCAAGACCAATGTCTTTGAAAGCAACCCAGTCCCCGAATTTTCCCATACATTCCAGCAGCCCAGATCACTGGCCCACCCCAAAGTGCTTAATCACCTAATTAGCTTACTTGACATTCTTTAACTGGTCCATTCCAGACTACTTACCAATCTTTAATCCCACCTAGATCCTTTCACTGGCCCTATACTTTATAAGCATCAGCACTATCCTCATTAGTTTGCAAGTTCACTAGGAATCCTGCCTGCTTCTATATGAGTTACAATAAAATTTGCCCCATGACTGGAAGATGGTTTGAGCAACATAAATTCTTTCCAGGTGGATGCCACCTTGTACCCCGATATTTTGGGGGTTCTCAGCAATCCAAAAACAAGCCACTACTGCAATAATGCTTTGTCAAATTCCAAAATGCATTACTCTCATCACCCACCTCTTTTGATTATATACAAATACTACTAAAAAGAACTATAGACAAATCAATAAATTGATTTGCTGATTGTGCTACCATTGTGATGGCAGCTAGGTGATGCATTAGATAGATCACTAGGTCTGGAATCCATAACATATGAGTTCAAATCTGACCCTAGGCAATTATTAGCTTTATGAGCCTCAGCTAGACATTTAACATCTATTTGCCTTCCTTTCTCCGGCTGTAAATTGGGTATAATAACAGCATTTACGTTGCATGTTTGTTGTGAGAAGCAAATGAGATAATATAGGCAAAGTGTTTAAGGAAGTCCTTGGCATGTAGTAGATGCTTTACACATGCTTATTTTTTTTGCTGCTTTCCCCCTTTGAATTATGTCCACTACAATGTTACATAATCTCAACTTGAACTTAACTGATACAAGGCAATCATTCTATTCCTTCCTAATCTATTTCCCATCTTGCTCTTTACAGTGGTTCTTCCAAAACTTCTCTTCTTTCTTCAAACTCCCATAATATTCACTCTGCCCTTCCTCTCAGCTAAGTATATTGCCTCATCCTCTGCTAAAAAATGAAGCGTTTAAATGAGAAATTTTCTCTTACATCCTTCAGATATCTTCTCCAAATGCATTCTCAATCACTTATCTCTATAAATGAAATAGTCCTTCACCATTCCAAGAACAAACCATCTACCTGAATCCAACCTGAGTCACAACCTTTCCCAATTTCTCCAGTAGATTGTACCAACTACCATAATTATTCCATTTCTCCTAATCTACTGACTTCTTTCCTGTTTACTATAAATGTATACTCCCTATTAATAAAACAATCTCACAATTTTACCATCCCAGTTATCATCTCAAATCTCTTCACTCCTTTACTAAAGTCCTTTAAAAACATTCTATACTAGGCAACTCTACTATTCTCTTTTTCATCACTTTCAATCTAGCTTCTGATACTATTATATGTAACAGTCCTCTCCAAAATTACCAAATTTGATTGTCAAATATAATCACACGTATACTATTTGATTCTATAATTTTTGACACTTTTTACTACCATCTCTTCATTTCTCGATTGTCATGACACTCATCTCTCCTGGTGCTTCTTTATATTTTCTTCACTATATCTTCATCAATGTTCTATCCAAGGAATCCACCCTTGGCCCTCTATCACATTTAATGATTTCATTAATCTCCCTGAGTTTCATTTTAATCTCTACTCATATTTTTCCAAGATCTCTATGTGAATATATGATGCCTTTCCAGAGTTACAATTTATAACCACCAATTGTCTTATGAACAATTGAAATTAGGTCTCAACATAGCCTAAACAGAACTATTTTTTTCACTCTCCAAATCCTCTGCTAATGTTAACTTCTTTATTACTCTTGGGAACTCCATCATCCTTGCAGTTTCTTAAGCTCAACCCCTCAATGTGCTTCTTTACTTATCACTGTCTCACTCACACCATTGATCCAATCTGTTGACAAATATTGTAATTTTTACCTTCATGGATTATTTTATATTCCCTCCTTTCCCCTTCATTATTAAAACTACAATGTTAGTTCATGACTTCATCATCACTCCTTGCCTGGACTACTGTAATATCTTCCTGATTGGTATAATTTCTTCATATTTCTCACTATACCAAGCTGTCCTTTCCTTAGTTGCCAAAATGACCTTTATAATATGTAGCTTTGAGAATATTTCCCCCCTACTTGATAAACTTCAATGGCATCCTATTATTCAAAAACCATGAAATAAGCATTTGTTAGGGTTAGAAGTGGTGACCCTTCTACTTGCCAATATAAAAACCTCTCTACATAAAAAAGCAATCTCATTCCATCTGGCTGTCTCCATTCATAATTCTCTATATAATCCCCACTATCTGACTAATCTTAAGTCTCTCCCTCTCTAGAAGATGCTTCCCTGCTGCTTACAAGCACCTCCATGTCTCCCCTGTTTAAAAATAACAGCAACAATATTAATTTGATACATCCACCTCTAATTCTATAATTATTCTCTATATCATTCTTAAATTCCTTGAAAAAGTCATTCCCATTAGGCCTCATTCACTTCCTTCCCACTCTTTCTCTTAACTGTCTAAACTCTGTCTAATGACTCCACCATTAAACTGAAACTACTCTTTCCAAAGATATAAATAATGTCTTAATCATTGAATCTTACAACCTTTGCCCCATCTTCTTGCTTTTGGAACTCTCTGTAGCTTTTCAGACTGTCTATGATACTCTTTCCATTGATATTTTCTACTCTCTAGGTATTCCCGAGTCAGCTCTCTCGGTTCTCTACCATTCTATATAATACTCCTCAGTGTTCTTTGCTGGATTTTCTTACAAGTCACATTAACTATGAGTCTTTCCCAAATTTTTGTCCGGACTCTCTTCTTTTCACTCTTTATACAATCTTTTTTCAGCTATGCTATTAGTTTCAATATATTTAATTATCATCTCTATAAAGATGATTCTGAGATCTTTGACAAATTCTATTCTCTCTTCTAACAGTCAGTCTCATACCATCAAGTATCTATTGGACATCTAAAACTGACCATCCTGTAGATATCTTAAAGACGGCTTATCTAAAAGTGGATCCAATATTTTTTTTCCTCAAACCAGCCCCTTCTTCTTACCTTCCCAATTAATCTTGAGGGTACCACCACATTTTCTTTTTTTTTTTGGAGGGGGGAAGGCAGGACACTTGGGATTAAGTGACTTGCGCAAGGTCACACAGCTAGTAAGTTTTAAGTTTCTTAGGCTGGATTTGAATTCAGGTCCTCCTGACTCCAGGGCCAGTACTCTATTCACTGTGCTACCTAACCACCTGCACCATAATTTCAATAACCAAGATTAATGATTTGACAATCATCATTAATTCCTCTTACTTCCTCATCCCCCATATTCAGTCTGTTTATAATTCTTGTTGATTCTACCTTCGTGACAACTTTCATATATCCCTACTTCTCTCCACTATCATTGTACTCATTTAATGTGTACTCTCTTCTCTTCACACTTGTATTTTTGATATAACCTTCTAATTGCCTCTCCTGTTTCAAGTATCTCTCTCACTGCAGTCCATCCTTTACTCAAATAATAAACTGATCTTCCTAAAATACAGGTGTGAACCTGTCATCCTCAGTCTTTTCAGGAAAGTACAAAAGCTCTTTAAGATCCTCTGTCTTTTAAAGTACTCCACAAACTGGCCCTTTTGTACCTTTTTAGTCTTTTTACACTTTATTGCCCTCTGAGTACTTTGTGATAACTGACATTAGTATCTTCGATCTTTCCCTTGCCACTCCTCAGGCAAGACACTTTTTACTTTTTGTCTGACTCTGTACTTTCACAGGCTGTACCCATACATAGAATGCTCTCCTTCATTGTCTACTCCTCTTGGATTCCCTTTGTCAAGTCAAAGTTAAAATATTACCCTCTTCAAGAAGGCTCGTCTAGTCTCTAATAAGCCAGTGCCTTCCTTCTGAGATTACCTCCAAATTAATCTATATGCTTCTTGTATGTACATAGGTAGTTGTAAGTTGTTTCCCCCTTAGAAGGTGAACTTAACACTTTTTGTCTTTCTTTGTATCCTATATGCTTAGGACAATTCCTGAAATATAGTAGGTTCTTAGTGAATATGTTTAATACAAAAAAGACATCTATGTCTTTTCCTAAATTGAACAATGGTAGCATAAAAGTATGTGCACAGGAAGTTTATTTTTCTCCAGGTTGCAATATAGACAATCCTGAGTTAGTTCAGTGAAAAAAAAAGTCAAGCACAGTTTCTGCTACTTACTTCTACAGTAATAAACTTCTCTGAACCCTTTATATCCTTATATGAGCTTAAAACTAGGGTACAGAAAAAGTCATGTGCATATTCATGTATGTGTTTACTTGCATATGCATATACACATAAATCTAATTAAAGTATATATATGAGTATGTGAACACACATAATATTGTAATACCTGTACAGAAACAATCTCAAAAAAGTCAAAATAATAATAGCATGATTTTACTCATTTTAACTTCTAAAATTCTATGGACACATATGTATTTTAAAATATAATAGCATCTTCTGTGCACATATAATTTATATCTAGAAAAGATTGAAGAAGAAATGGATTCCATTTTTTCCAATGACAGAGAAAAACCCTGTATCTTGAAACATACTTAAATTGAAAGTTGAATGGAAAGAACATAAAATAGCTATGTTGACCAAAAATAATTGCATGCACTTAACAAAGCATATTATATTACTTTTAAGTTTATGTAAATTTGAACTACTATGAAATGTATTCCCTTGGATTCCATTTTAACTAAGGTTAGCATGGAATTATGTCTTCCATTAAACAGAAAAATAATTAATTTGGAGAATTTAGAGCATTTAATAGTTGTTTATTTTTAGCTAAATTCAGATAATTCTGAAATGTGAATTGGCTACTTTGCATATTGGGCATTTGATGAATTGAAAACTAGAGTAGTACTTCTGCTGAGCCACTGTAACTCATTCCTTAAAACTGTGAAAATAGGCAGAGCCAAGATGGCAGAGTACAAACAGCACTTCCAAGAAGCTCTCCCCCCACACCACTTCCAAACCATATAAAAGGGGACTCTGAACAACTTCTGGAGCCCCAGCTTCCATAGAACAACACAGAGAAGATAACCTCCCCCTGAGGACAGCCCAGCAGCCCTGCAGGGAGCGCCCAGCACAGCACATGCTCAAGGAGCCAAGCCCAGGTCCACATTAACCACAGTCTTAGCCACAGGGTGGCCAGGCCAACAGCCAGTTGGAGGGACCCCAGAACACCAGCAGCTGTGTTGATCCCAGAATTAGCAACACAGACATGCCTAGGACAAAGTGAGAGGTTATTGCCCTATGGACTTTGGGAGCAGTATTTAGGAAAGCATTGGCTTCTTCCCCTGTGGGCTAGAAGCCACTAAGGCGAAGGGCCACACTCTCCATTTTGGAGCTTCAGTGGCAGCTTCAGCTCCTGGCCTGCGAACTGTAAGGAGATAAATCTATCAGTATTGGGGGTTAATCGCTCGTGCTTTAACCTGCTTGGATCCGGACTGTGATCTGGATGGGGGTGGGGCGGGTCTGGGGTAGGTATCAAAACTGCCAGAGTGTGTAGAGGCTTTACAGAGGCCACCCAACTTTGGAAGTTGTGAAGACCCCAACATTTGGGACGGAAGCTCCCCTTTCTGGTGGCTGAGTCCCACTGTGGCAACAAGCCCCAAAAGTCAAGTAATTAAGTGGCAATATGGCTAGGCAAAGGAAACAATAAAACAGAAAACAATCAACATTAGACTCCTATTTTGGGGGCAAAGAGGATTGAAGCATGGAACAGGAGCAGGACTATGAGGTCAGAAACCCTGCTCCAAAAGCCCCAAATGAAAATATGAGTTGGTTATAGGCCATAGAGGACCTTAAGAAGGATTTGAAAAATAAAATAAGAGAAGTGGAGGAAAAATTGGGAAGAGAAATGAAAAGGATGCAGGAAAAGTATGAAATGAAGGTCAACAGCCTGACTGAGGAAAATAACACCTTAAAGAAAAAACTAACTCAAATGGCGAAGGAGGCCCAAAAGGCCAATGAGGAGAAGAATGCCTTAAAAAGCCGAATTTGCCAGATGGAAAAAGAATCTCAAAAGTTCACTGAGGAGATTCATTCCTTCAGAGTTAGACTTTAGCAAATGGAAGCTAGTGACTTTATGAAAAATCAAGGTGCAGTTAAACAGACACAAACAAATAAAAGAATAGAAGGCAATGTGAAATATCTCATGGGAAAAACCACTGACTTGGAAAATACATTCAGGAGAGATAATTTTAAAAAAATTTTGGACTAGCTGAAAGCCATGATCAAAGAAAGAACCTAGAAATCACCCTTCAAGAAATTCTCAAGGAAAACTGCCCTGATGTTTTAGACCCAGAGGGCAAAATAGAGGTTGAAAGCATCCACAGATCACCTCCTGAAAAAGGTCCCAAAAAGAAAACTCCCCAGAATATTATAGCCAGATTCCAGAATTCCCAGATCAAGGAGAAAATACTCCAAGGAGATAGGAAGAAACAATTTCAATACTGTGGAAACACAATCAGAATAGCACAGGACCTGGCAGCTTCTACACTGAGGGATAGAAGGGCATGGAATATGATATTCCAGACAGCAAAAGTGCAGGGATTAAAACCAAGAATCACCTATGAAGCAAAACTGAGCATTTTGTTTCAGGGGAAAATATGGTCATTCAGTGGAACAGAGGACATTCAAGCATTCTTGAGGAAAAAACCAGAGTTGAATAGAAAATTTTACATTCAGATACAAGAAGCAAGAGATTTTTGAGAAGGTAAGCAGGGAAAAGAAATCAAAAGGAACTTATCAAAGTTGAACTATTTACATTTCTACATGGAAAAACAATAACTTTGACTGATAAAACCTTCCTCATTATGAAAATAATTGAAGAAGGGTATATGGGCATATGAATACATATGTGAATTGTGTATATATGTTTACAGTTATACATGGATAGAGGGCACAGGTTGAATTTGTTGGGAAGGGATGATACTTAAGGGGTGAAGTTATGAGTTGAGAGAGGAAAGTGGCAAGAGGAGATGGGGAGAGACAGGGTAGGGTCAACTATCTCATGTAGAAGAAGCAAGGGGAAGTGGTTTCATGGGAGGGGAAGAACAGGAAGGCAAAAAGGCAAAACTGTATTCTCATTGATTTTGGCTCAGGGAGAGATTGACATACATGCTAAATGGGATATCTCAACCTGCTGGAGAGTAGGATGAAGGGGGATGAGAGGCAGGATGATGGAGGGAAGGGTATTGTGGGGGGAGGTGAGGTTGGAAGTATGCATTTTAGGAGAGGGACAGGATCAAAGTAGGGAATGGACCAGGTGGGGGGGGGGTTGGGTGGGAGGGAAATATAAGCAGCCTTTTGCAATATATCTACTATGGTAATATTCTGCATAGCTGTACATGTACAACTCATACTGAATTTCTTATCTTCCCAGAGGGAATGGATCTGAAATTCAAAGTTTTAAAATTTAATATTTCAAATATATATAAATACTATTATTAATACTATTTTGCATGTGATTGGGAGATAAGATGTTCAGGCATTGGGACACAGAGATTCACCTGGCCCTAATTGTAAAGTCGAAGGGGGTATGGGAGAAGATATGGAAGACAGCAGATTGGATGAGGGGATATTTGTGGAACTGCTGTTCTGGGGTGGTGAGTAGGGGAAAAATGAGGGAAAAATTCTGACTCAAAATCTTGTGGAAATGAATGATATAAACCAGAAGTTAATGAAGCAATTTTTAAGAAGGTATGAAAAAAACTTTGAAAATAGACTTTAAAATAAATTGCTAAATACACTTCTCCATTACAATTATACTTTTCAGAATAGAAGAGAAAGAGAAACATTCTTATTTTGTCTACCCACCACTTAAGTTAATCATATATTTAATCCTTTATGAAGTAAGGATATGCTGAAATTTATTGAGCCAGGTAGTGAAATGGTCATATTTGGGCATTAGAAAAAATCATTTTGGTAGCCATATGAAAGATGAATTGGAGAGATGAGGAACTAGAGATGGAGAAATTGGAAACTATAACAACAATCTATTACAAAAATGATAAGGGCCCAAATTATGTTCATGGTGGTATGAATATAGGGGATGGAATGGAGACAATAGATACTTTGGATGTAGAATTGACAGGATTTTACAACTGTTAAGATATACATTGAATTTAGAGGCATGTGAGACCTGGCTTCATTTCCCTTTCCTAAAAATGCTTTCTAGGTGACTTTGAGCAAATTCTTTGAATTCTTCATGCTTCTGGCAGCAATTTAAGATGACAAATTGGAGTGTTTGGAAATATAGCCCTAGGAAGTTTACTTAGTGACAATTCACTAAATAAATGGAATCAACAGATCATTGATAATATAAAATATCTGAATAACAGCATAGTTATTATAACATAGGTACATGTGTTTATATCAATACTTATCTTTCTGTAATCGATCTTCAACTTATTATCTTCATATTCATGCGTGTGTGAAGTGGAGGGTGTGGAAGGAATGAGTCAGGCCAGAGTTTTGTATAGCCTTCTAATTTACTCCCTGGGCTCACTGGCTCACTCATTCTAACTTGAAATTATAATGGCAAATCTAGTCAATATCATCAATAAAAATTATTAATTGCTTAATATGCTCCTGTCAGGTACTATGCTAAGTGATGGAATACAAAAAGAAAGACAAAAGCATGGTCCCTGATCTCAAGGAGCTCACATTATAATGAGAGAGAAAAACACGTAAATAAGCATGTACATATAAAATACATACAATATAAATGTAATGAGTGAAGGGATAGAACCCAAAAGATATCTGAAATAATCCAGGGAAAATAAGAAGCAGAGAATAAGCTGGAGAGCATTCCAGCAAATAATACCAGTGGTTCTGGATCACAGAGTATATGGAAGATAGCAAATTTAAAGAAGACAAAATTTAGAAAGAGACTTGGATATGAAGGACTCTAAAAGTCAAATATTCAATTTTACTTTTCATCCTAGAGATAATAGCAAGCCACTAGATTTTATGGAGAGGAGCGTAACATGCTTAGAACTATGCTTTAGGAAAATCCCTTTGGAATTTAAATTGAGGGTATATCAAAATGGGGAGAACCTTGAGAACAACTGAAGTGCTATTTCAATAGTGTATTTAGGAGGTGATTAGGGACAGAATCAGGGTGTCAGTTATATTAGTGAAAAGAAGAGGAAATATATAAGAGCTATTATGAATGTAGAAATGGCAGGAATTGTCAACAGATTGGATTTGTGGGGCAAATGAGAAATAAAAGCATGATGCTAAAGCTGTGAGTCTGGATAACTAGAAGGATGGTAGTGATATTAGTTGCAATTAATAACAATGTTCTTGCTAAAGTTGGGGAAACTAATGAATTCTGTTTCTGACATGTTCAAATTAATATTTCCATAGGACATCCACTTTCAGACATCCAGGAAGTTGATGATACTGGATTTTGGCTCTGGAGTGAAGTTAGGAATAGGAATGATTTTCATATAGAGGTGATATTGAACCTATGGGAACTAACGTGTTCACCAAGAAAGATTCTATAGAAGGAGAAGAGAAGAGATATGAAGACATTCCCTTGGAGAGACTCAGTAGCTATGATCCTCAACACTCCCACCACAAAATTTCAAGCTAATTCTACCTAGCCTGTACTCTCTTTACACTGTAATCTCTGGAATGCCCATAAGCAACAAACTTCCCTTCATCTTAATTAATTTCTTCTTCCATTTCTTCCATCTTTCCTGAAACTTCATTCCTCCCTGATGATGCAGCCTCCCTGGTCAACCTTTCTAGAAGTGATTGCACCCTCATCCACGATTCTTCTTAGTTCATTCACCAAGGTAGGGGAATAGAGTCTCCATTGTTACTTCTAACTCCTTTCCCTCTCTCTGTCATTCAATAATCTCCCTTCCTTTGTTTTTTTTTTTTTTTGTTTTTTTTTTAAACAAATACTTTATTAACTTCTGTTTTACATCACTCATTTCCACCAGATTTTGAGTTACAATTATTCCCCCTCCCCTCTTTTTCCCATACCCATCCTCCAAGAATAGCAGTCCCACAAGATATTGCTCCCTCCCTTCCACTCTCTCCCATATCTTCTCCCATACCCCCTCCGACTTTTCCATTAGAGGAAGGTGAATCTCTATGTCCCAATGCCTGCACATCTTATCTTCCAATTACAAGCAAAAGAGTATTAATAATAAGGGGAGGCTAGGTGGCGCAGTGAGTAAGAGCACCGGCCTAAGAGTTTGGATTTCCCGAGATCGAATCCGGCCTCAGAAAATGAGCACCCACACACAAATAATGACTAGCCATGTAACCTTGAGCAAGTTACTTAACCCAATTGCTTAAAAAAGAGTATTAATAATAGTATTTATATATATTTGAAATATTTAATCTTAAGACCTCGAATTTCAGATCCATTTCCTTCCTCCCTTGTCACCCATTCCCTCTGGGAAGATAAGTAATTCAATATAAGTTGTACATGTCTAGCAATGCAAAACGTTACCATAGTAGATATATTGTACAAGGCTACTTATAATTCCCTCCCACTTATCCCACCTGCCACCTGGTTAATTCCCTACTTGATCCTGTCCCTCTTCTATAGTGGATACTTCCAACCTCCCCTCCCCCCAGGGATGCCCTCCCATCCATCATACCTCCTCTCATCCCCTTTCCCCCTATTCTGCTGCAGGTTGAGATATCCCATTTATTATGTGTGTCATTCTCTCTCTGAACCAAATTCAAAGAGAATGTGGTTTTGCCTTTTTGCCTTCTTATTCTTCCCCTTCCCTGCAGCCACTTCCCCTTGCTTCTTCTACATGAGATAGTTTACCCTACCCTGTCTCTCCCCATCTCCTCTTGCCACGTTCCTCTCTCACCTCAAAATTTCACCCCTTAAGTATCATCCCTTCCCAACAAATTCAACCTATGCCATCTATCCATGTATAACTGTAAACATATATAAACCCATTCACATATGTATTCATATGACCATACACCCTTCTTTCACTATTTTCGTACTGAGAAAGATTTCATCAGTCACAGTTATTGTTTTTCCATATCGGAATGTAAATGGTTCAACTTTGATAAGTTCCTTTTGATTTCTTTTCCCTGATTACCTTCTCAGGCATCTCTTGCTTCTTCTGTCTGGATGTCAAATTTTCTATTCAATTCTGGTTTTTTCCTCAAGAATGCTTGAAAGTCCTCTATTCCACTGAATGACCGTATTTTCCCCTGAAACAAAATACTCAGTTTTGCTGGGTAGGTGACCCTTGGCTTCAGTCCCAGCTCTTTTACCCTCTGGAATATCATATTCCATGCCTTTCAATCCCTCAGTGTAAAACCTGCCAGGTCCTGTGCTATTCTGATTGTGTTTCCACAATATTCAAATTGTTTCTTCCTGGCTGCTTGTAGTATTTTCTCCTTGATCTGGGGATTCTGGAACCTGGCTATAATATTCCTGGGAGTTTTCTTTTTGGGATCTTTTCCAAGAAGTGATCAGTGAATCCATTCAATTTCTATTTTGCCTTCTGGTTCTGACAGATGGAAAATGGATTTTGATTGATAATTTCTTGAAAGATGGTATCTAGGCCCTTTTTTGATCATGGCTTTCAGTTAATCCAACAATTTTAAAATTATTTAACCTGGATCTATTTTCCAGCTCAGTGGTTTTTCCAGTGAGATATGTCACATTGTTTTCTATTGTTTCATTTGTTTGGTTCTGTTTTACATTATCTTTATTTCTTATAATGTCATTAGCTTCCAGTTGCTCCAGTCTAATTTAGAAGGGATTATCCTCTTCAGTGAATTTTTGAAATTCATTTTCCATCTGCCAAATTTGGCTTTTTAACAATTCTTCCTCTCATTGGCTTTTTGGGCCTCTTTTGCCATATGAGTTAGTCTACTTTTTAAGGTGCTATTTTCTTCAGTATTTTCGGGGGTCTCCTTGAGCATGCTGTTGACTCTCTTTTCATGATTTTCTTCCATCATTTTCATTTCTCTTCCCAGTTTTTCTTCTACTTCTCTTACTTGATTTTCAAAATCCTTCTTGAGTTCCTCCATGTCCTGTTACCAATTCATATTTTTCTTGGAAGCTTTGATGCCAGAGTTCTGGTTTTATTGTCCTCCTCCAGTTCCATGCTTTGATCTTTTTTGTCTCTCAAAAAGTATTGTATGGCCTGATTGTGCTTCCTCTGCTTACTCATATTGGCAGCCAATTATTTGACTTTTGAGCTCTTTGCCAGGGTAGAACCCTGCTTACAAAATGGAGAGAGCATTGTCCCAAATCACTGGGGTTTTTGAAGCTGCCAGAGTTTTTAGTCGACTGCCCTCTCTGCAGCCCCCACATGTTCTGGCATACTGGCCACAATCCCCAGGACTACCACCCAAGACTATGATCAAGATCCAAGCAGGTTAAAGTGAGAGATTACATTCTGAATGGTATGCTTGGTCACCCTATATCTGCAGGCCAGGAGCTCTGGACACAGCTATGTTGCAGCAGCTGCAGCCACTATACCTGTTCTACTTCTTGCCCTGGGGTCAAGGATGGGACAGCACTCTTCCATAACCTTGTTTCTAACAGAGTTCCCCACTGAGCTTTTACTTTGTCTTTGGAGTTTATGGGTTGAGAAGTCTGGAAACCACCACAACTGTTGGGGATTCATTCTCTTGAAGTCTTCTCTGGCCTGTCTGGACTGACCTGGGAGCAAAACCATGGCTCACAGGGGACTGTGCTCAGCTCCCAGCACTCTGCAATTGACCTTTCCTGCCAGCCTGTTGGGCTGCCTTCAGTGGGAGATTTCTCTCTCTCTGTCTCTTTGTGGACTCTGTAGCTTTAAAATTTGTTTAAAGTAATTTTTTACAGGTACTGGAAGTGGTTGGAGCTGGAGCTGATGCCAACTTTGTGCTTTTACTCCACAGTCTTGTTTCCATTCACCCCTGTATATTCTTACATCTTAAAGTTTGGGCATTGATTTTGTAGACTTTCATTCTATAAACACAATGGGTGACAATTGAGCTCTTTTTTATTTTTGTGGATTTTCTGAGACAAGGAAAATTGGCCTTTCTTAAAGATCAAAGTCATCCTAACTGAGGCCTATAGGACAAAATAAGTATTCCTATGATAAAACTTAATTTATACATATAGTTACCAATCTCATAATGAAAGTTGCAATCCAATCGCCCCATCAGTGGGAAGAAAGACTTTTCTTTCCTTAAAGAGCTAAGGAGCCAGCAGGTAATATGATAATTAATTATCATAACAATTATGTACCTTTGAGATTATTTTTTGCTTTGTGCTTTTTTTCTATATAAGGCATTTAATATATTGTATGACTTAATATATTATCATTACAGGCCAGACATGGAGTAAAATATGTCAAGAGAATAAATATGTTGAAAATTGATCAATATCACTCAACAGGTAACTTTTTAGAGGTGGAAATGTAGAATGGGGAGGTCAGTGGTGGCATTTTATATTTAGGGTATGAATTTTTCATGACCAGAAAAGAAATAATATTTGACAAATTGTGCCTGATATAGAATCAACCTCATTTGATTCCCATAGCTGTGATTTTGTTATTGTGGCAAATAAAAGGTGATAGCTTCTCTACAACTTCATAGATGATACTTTAGAAAATTCCATGGGAGGTACATAAAAATGTGTAGGTTTCCTAAGGACATGCAGGTAGTAAAAGTGCAATAAAAGTCAGGCAAAGAATGGGACATAGGTCTTCTTGACTTCAGGTACTTATACTATATACTACACTCTATTGTTTATTCATTTAAGAGAATAATGATGTGTTGAATGAATTTTTACTCCATAATTTAATAAAATGTTACCCTTTTGCTTACTGGTGTGCATAGTGTTTGTTGCATATCTTATAGCACAAAAAAGTTTTGTCTAGGTATAGATAGCCACATAAATAGTAGCTCATTTTAGGCCCAATTCTAGTCTAACACCAGGTTGTTTAGTCTATGTAATTCAAACTAATCAATATGCCTGAATTTAACTGATTTGTTTCAGTATTTTATGGTGTGTAGATAACCTTTCACAAGGTAAAAGGAAAAGAATATGATAATAGTAAGAAAGAAGGAGTTGAACTATGAGGGGATCATAAAATGTAACTGGAAAGGACCTCAACAAGTCATTACTTTTGGCTCTCTGTCTCCTACTAGTTTTATTGTAGAGGTTCAGTTGATTCAGTCATGTCTGACTCTCTGTTACCCCATTTGGGGTTATTTTTTTTCTGTTAAACAAATGCTTTATTAACTTCTGGTTGACATAATTCATTTCCACCAAATTTTGAATTACAATTTTTCCCCCATTTTTTCCCTACCCTCCACACCAGAATAGCAGTCCCACAGGATATACCCTCATCCAATCTTCTATCTCCCATATCTTTTCCCATACCCCCTTAGACTTTGCCATTAGGGCAAGGTGAATCTCTGAGCCCCAATGCCTGGACATCTTATGAAACATTTAATTTTAAACTTTGATTTTCAGATCCATTCCCTTCCTCCCTTTTCACCCACTCCCTCTGGGAAGATAAGCAATTCAGTATGTGTTGTACATGTATAGCTATGCAAAACATTATCATAGTAGATATATTGTAAAAGACTGCTTATATTTTCCTCCCAACGATATCACCTCCCACCTGGTCCATTCCCTACTTTGATCCTGTCCCTCTTTGATAGTTAGTACTTCCAACCTCCCTTCCCCGCACAATGCCCTCCCTTCCATTCTCCCTGCTCTCATCCCCCTTCCCCCTACTCTCCTGCAGGGTGAGATATCCCATTTAGTATGTATGTGATTCTTTCTTTGAGCCAACTTCAATGAGAATATGGTTTTGCCTTTTTGCATTCCTGTTCTTCCCCTCACCTGCAGCCACTTGTCCTTGCTTCTTCTACATGAGATAGTTTACCCTACTGTGTCTCTCACCATCTCCTCTTGCCACTTCCCTCTCTCACCTCTTGACTTCACCCCTTAAGAATCATCCCTTCCCGACGGTGAAGCCAAGATGGCGGAAAAGAAGCAGTAACCTCGCTGAGCTCCTCGGTCTCTCAGTTTCAAAGGGTGAATCTGAGTGGATTCTGGAGTGACGGAGCTCACTGGAAGACAGAGTGTGGCAGAGTCCAGCCCAGGAGGTTGCCCAGTGTATCTGGGCAGGTCAAGCGCAGAGCGGTGGGCTCTGCACAGCTCAGACCTAAGAGTAGACAAGCAGACTACACCAGAGAGAGAAA
Organism: Gymnobelideus leadbeateri; assembly: GCA_011680675.1. Taxonomy (NCBI): domain Eukaryota; kingdom Metazoa; phylum Chordata; class Mammalia; order Diprotodontia; family Petauridae; genus Gymnobelideus; species Gymnobelideus leadbeateri. Next base: position 121,708 of record WOXC01004358.1, read on the forward strand.
AAGCCCCAGCCTGCAGACTTACCAAGGATGAATTGCAGTAATCTCACAGAGGGGAAGGATCATAGGAGCCAGGTAGGAGAGTCGGGCCCCCAATGGAGAGAGTGGCTTCTCCGGCTGCATTTGACCCCCAAACTGGAAGTTTAGAAACTGCCTGCCTGTATAATACAGGGGCTGGAATGGCAAAGTGAATTCTAGCTGATCCATTTCCTCCCATCCCTCCTTCATGAAGCAGAAAACCCAAAGATAGGTCTCCAACCAGATTGAAATCCCAAGTTAATGGAAATAGCCTCAGGCTTGAGAGTCTCCAAGAAGAGGTGTAACTGAGACAGCTAGGAGTCTGAAGAGAAGAGAGGGAGGGGTCGTAACAAGCCCAACCTCACCTCACCAACAAAAGCCCACTTATAGCCCAGGGGTATAGAGGCAGAAATCTGAACTGGTCAGACTCACCCCACCTACACATCTACATTCCTCACTGATTTCCCTGATTTAGCCATAAACTAGCCACCCAGAGGTATTCAAAGTCAAGGATCAGGCCCTAAACTCATAGCCTGAGAAACTAAGAAACGGAAAGTCACAATGAGAAGGAAGGAAGCTGGAAAGGAGAAGAGGAAGGCAAGAGAGGCTACTATGTAGGGGAAGAACAACTAAATACACAGGGCAATATAGACTCTCTACCCACACCTGAGATCACAGAAGGAAACATGATCTGGTCTCAAGCCCAGATAGCATTCCTGGAGGAGCTTAAGAAAAATTTTAAAGACCAAATCAGGGAAGCAGTGACCAACTTGGAAAAAAAGTCTCAGTGAAAAAAATAAATCCTTAAAAAGAAAAATTAGTGAAGTAATTGGAGAATATACCTCCCTAAAAAAGGAACTTCAAAAACTAACCTAAGACCATAATCCGCTAAAAATTAGATACGATCAAACTGAAACTCAGAACTCTATGATGCAGCAGGAGACAATAAAAAAAAAAAAAATAAAACGATCGAAAAACTGGAAAAAAGTGTAAAAAATCTCACTGGAAAAATAACTGACGTGGAGAACACATCCAGGAGAGACAACTTAAGAATTATTGGTCTACCAGAAAGCCACGATGAAAAAAGCCGTCTAGACAACATCCTATAAGAGATTGTCAAAGAAAACTGTCCTGAGGTCCTGGAATCAGAAGATGAAATAGCTATTGATAGAATTCACCGGACTCCTCCTAAAAGAGTTCCCAAACTGAAAACTCCAAGAAACATAGTAGCCAAATTCCAGAATTACAAGATTAAAGAAAAAATTCTACAAGCAGCCAAAAAGAAACAATTCAAATATAGAGGAACTACAGTTAGGATCACACAGGACCTAACAGCTTCTACATTCAAAGAGTGGAGGGACTGGAATTTGATATTTCATAGGGCAAGAGAGCTAGGACTACAACCAAGGATTAACTACCCAGCAAAACTGAGCATAATCTTTCAGGCAAGGAGATGGACGTTTAAAGAAATAAGAGACTTCCAGACTTTCCTGATGAAAAAACCAGAGCTCAATGGAAAATCTGATCTCCAATTACAAGACTCCAGAAAGATATAAAAATGGAAACAAGGGAAACACAGACTAACACATGCATAAGTGCACACACCCAAGCCCACAAACACACGCTCATTACTTTGGATTCAACAAGAGCAAAATGTTCACATCCGTATATGTAGAGCTGATAACTGTCAATATTCAAAATCTTTATGATTATCATGAACTTCTAAAGGGTTATACTTAGATAGAGGGTGTGGGTATGAATGCACTAACATAAAGTCTGAAAAAAAGTTTTTTAAGGGGATCAAAGAGGCTGTAATGGGAAGAAGTAAAGAATGAGCTAGGAAAAGGTAAAATATGGCATCTGAAGAGGCATCAAAACACACTATAGAAGAGGGGAAAGAAAGAGGGAGAAGAACACCATTTAAACACTATTCTCACTGGTTATGGTCCAAAGAGGGATCAAATTAATCAGTGAAGTTTAAGATTCTAATGTGAATAGACACATAAATTCATTAAATAGAAGAAAAGGAGGGAGGGAGAGGAGCACTGTTTGAAATTTCCTCTTATTGGTTTGGAATCAAACAGGGGGTAATTTACTCAGATAAGTATAAAAATTTATTGTGTCCTATAGATAGTGGGAGGGTAAGGGGGGGGGTGAAAAGGATGAGACTAAAGGGGGGATTAGAAGGGAGGGAAATAGTAGTAAGGGGAGAGGGTAGGTTAAGAGGGTAGGTTCCCCCCTGGGTGGGAACACTGAGGAAGGGGGTGGTCAAAAGGGAAAACTTCAAGGAGGGGAAGGGAGAAGGAAGAAACAAAAACATAAACAGGAAAGGGAATAGGATGGAGGGGAAGAGACAGATAGTCATCATTACTGTGAATGTGAATGGGATGAACTCTCCCATAAAACAGAGGGGGATAGCAGAATGGATTAAAAACCATAATCCTACGATATGCTGTCTACAAGAAACACATTTGCAACAAAGGGATACACACAGGGTAAAGGCAAAAGGTTGGAGTAAAATTTATTACGCCTCAGCTAAAGTAAAAAAAGCAGGGGTAGCAATACTTATCTCAGATAAAGCAAAAGCAAAAATGGATATAATTAAAAGTGATAAGGAAGGAAACTATATCCTACGAAAAGGAGCCATCGAGAATGAAGCAATATCACTATGTAATATATATGCACCAAGTGGTATAGCATCCAAATTCCTAGAGGAGAAGTTAAAGGAATTAGAGGAAGAAATAAATAGCAAAACTATACTAGTGGGGGACCATAATCTCCCCCTCTCTGAACTTGATAAATCTAACCTCAAAATAAATAAGAAAGAAGTTAAGGAGTTGAATAGAATCTTAGAGAGACTAAATATGATGGATCTCTGGAGAAAACTGAATGGGGATAAAAAGGAATTTACTTTCTTCTCAGCAGTGAATGGTTCATACTCAAAAATAGACCATGTACTAGGGCATAAAAACCTCACAATCCAGTGCAAAAAGGCAGACATATTAAATGCATCATTCTCAGATCATGATGCAATAAAAAATTATATGCAATAAAGGACCATGGAAAGATAGACCAAAAACTAATTGGAAATTAAACAATTTAATCCTAAAGAATGGATGGGTCATAGAAGAAATTATAGAAACAATCAATAATTTCATTCAAGAGAATGATAATAATGAGACAACCTACCAAAATTTGTGGGATGCACTAAAGGCAGTTCTCAGGGGAAGTTTTATATCCCTGAGTGCATACTTAATTAAAGAAGAAAGAAGGGAGGTCAATGAATTAGACATGCAATTGAAAGAGCTAGAAAAAGAACAAATTGAAAACCCCCAATTTAGTACTAAATTAGAAATATTGAAAACCAAAAGAGAGATTAATAAAATTGAAATTAAGAAAATTATTGAATTAATAAATAAAACTAAGAGCTGGATTTATGAAAAAATCAACAAAATTGATAGTCCCTTAGTCAATATGATAAAAAAAAGAAAGAAGAAAACCAAGTTATGAGTATCAAAAATAAAAAGGGTAACTCTACCTCTAATGAAGAGGAAATAAAAAAAAATAATGAGGAATTATTTTTCCCAATTGTATGCATATAAATATGATGATCTTAGTTAAATGTATGAATATTTACAAAATCACAAGTTGCCCAGGTTAACTGAAGAGGAAGTGAATTACCTAAATTATCCCATCTTAGAAAAAGAAATCAAACAAGCCGTCAATGACCTCCGTACGAAAAAATCTCCAGGGCCAGATGGGTTCATTAGTGAATTCTATCAAACATTTAAAGAACAATTGATTCAAATACTCTACTAACTATTTGGGAATATTAGTGAAGAAGGAGTCTTACCAAATTCTTTCTATGACACAAATATGGTACTGATTCCTAAATCAGGAAGAGATAAGACAGAGAAAGAAAATTATAGACTAATTTCCCTCATGAATTTAGACGCAATAATTCTAAATACAATATTAGCCAAAAAGAGTCCAACAACTTATCACAAAAATAATACACGCTGATCAGGTAGGATTCATTCCAGGAATGAATTCAAGGATGTTTTAATATTAGGAAAACCACCAGTATAATTGAGCATATCAACAATAGAACTAGCAAAAACCACATGATCATCTCAATAGATGCAGAAAAGGCTTTTGACAAAGTCCAACACCCATTCCTATTAAAAACACTAGAAAGTATAGGAATAAATGGAGCCTTTCTTAAAATAGTTGATAGCATCTATTTAAAACCACCAGGAAGTATTATATGCAATGGGGATAAACTAGAAACCTTTCTGATAAGATCAGGAGAGAAACAAGGGTGTCCACTATCACCCCTGTTATTCAATCTCATGCCAGAAACACTAGCAGTTGCAATTAGAGAAGAAAAAGAAAACAAAGGAATCAAATTCGGAAAAGAAGTAACTAAGCTATCACTCTTTGCAGATGATATGATGATATACTTAGAGAATCCTAGAGAATCAAGTAAAAAGCTACTTGAGACAATAAATAAATTTGGCAAAGTTGCAGGATATAAAATAAACCCACATAAATCCTCAGCATTCCTGTACATCTCTAATGAAACTCAAAAACAAGAGATAGAAAGAGAAATCCCATTTAAAGTCACTGTAGACATTATAAAATATTTGGGAATCTACTTGCCAAAACAAACTCAGAATCTATATGATCAGAACTACAAAGCACTTCTCACACAAATAAAATCAGATCAAAATAGTTGGAAAAATATCAATTGCTCGTGGCTGGGGCGAGCTAATATAATAAAATTGACAATTTTACCCAAACTAAACTATATATTTAGTGCCATACCATTCAATTTACCAAAAAACTACTTTTTGGAGTTAGACAAAATAATAACAAAATTTATTTGGAAAAACAAATGGTCTAGAATATCAAGGGAATTAATGAAAAGAAATGCTAGGGATGATGGACTAGCTATGCCAGATCTTAATCTGTATCACACAGCAGCAGTCATCAAAACTGCTTGGTCCTGGCAGAGGTGTAGAGGAGTGGACCAATGGAATAGATTAGATGCAGGAGACCCAGCAGTTAATGAATATAGGAATCTATTGTTCAATAAACCCAAAGACCCCAGTTTTTGGGATAAGAATGCACTATTTGACAAAAACTGCTGGGAAAACTGGAATACAGTATGGCAGAAACTGGGCATAGATCATTATCTAACACCATATATCAAAATCAAGTCTAAATGCGTGCATTATCTAGGTGTAAAGGATGATACTATAAGCAATTTGCGAAAGCAAGGAATAGTTTACCTGACAGACTTGTGGATAGGAGAAGATTTCAGGACCAAACAAGAATTACAGAGCATTATAAAATGCAAAATGGATAATTTTGTTTACAGTGTAGAAGCTACCAGGTCCTGTGCTATTCTGATTGTGTTTCCACAGTATTGAAACTGTTTATTCCTGGCTGCTTGTAATATTTTCTCCTTTATCTAGGAGTTCTGGAACCTGGCTGTTATATTCCTAGGAGGTTTCTTTTTGGGATCTTTTTCAGGAGGCAATCAGAGAATTCTTTCAACCTCTATTTCCCCCTCTGGGTCTAACACATCAGAGCAATTTTCCTTGAGAATTTCTTGAAGGATGATTTCTAGGTCCTTTCTTTGATCATGACATTCAGGTAGTCCAATAGTTTTTAAATTATCTCTTCTGGATCTATTTTCCAGATCTGTGGATTTTCCCATGAGATATTACACATTGCCTTCTATTCTTTCATTTGTTTGGATCTGTTTAGCAGCATCTTGATTTCTCATAAAATCACTAGCTTCCATTTGCTCCAGTCTAACTCTGAGGGAATGAATCGCCTCATTGAGCTTTTGAGATTCTTTTTCCATCTGGCAAATTCGACTTTTTAAGGCATTCTTATCCTCATTGCCTTTCTGAGCCTCTTTTGCCATTTGGGTTAGTCTATTTTTAAGGTGTTATTTTCCTCAGTCAGGCTGTTGACTGTCATTTCATAATTTTCCTGCATCCTTACCATTTCTTTTCTCAAATTTTCCTCCACTTCTCTTATATGATTTTTAAAGTCATTCTTAAGGTCCTTTATGGCCTCTAACCTCCTCATATTTTCCTTTGGGGCTTTTGGAGCAGGATTTCTGACCTCACAGATCTCCTCCTGTTCCATGCTTCGATTCTCTTTGCCCCCCAAATAGGAGTCTAATGTTGCATTTTTCTGTTTATTTTGTTTCCTTTGCCTCGTCATATTGCCACTTAATTACTTGACTTTTGGGCTTGTTGCCACAAAGCTGGGGTCTTCACAACTTCCAGTTCTGGCAAGCTGGATACCCATCCCTTGACCTCCACCCCAGACCACAATGCAGATCCAAGGAGGTTAAAACAAGAGTGATTAACCCCAAGACTTATCGCTGGATCTCCCTACAGTTTTCAGGCCAGGAGCTGGAGCTGCCACTCTAACTGCAAAAAGGCATGTCTCCTCAGCAGCTTCTAGCCCTTAGAGGAGGAAGCCGACACATTCCCCAAATACTGGTCCCAAAGTCCACATCCCACTAAGCTCTCACTTTGTCCTAGGCATGTCTGTGTTGATAATTCTGTAATCGCCACAGCTGCTGGTGTTCTGGGGTCCCTCCAGCCGGCTGCTGGCCCGGCTGCCCTGGGGTTAAAACCGAGGCTCAAGTGGACCTGGGTTCGGCTCTCCACCTCCTGGGCTGTCAGCTCCCACAGCGCTGTGCTGGCCCTTCCTTTAGGGCTGCTGGGCTGTCCCCAGCAGGAGTTAGCTTCTCTTTGTCATTCTGTGGGTGCTGGGGTTCCAGAAGTTGTTCAGAGTGTCCTTTTAAATGGTTTGGAGGTGATCTGGGGGGAGAGCACCTTGGACATGCTGTTTCTACTCAGCCTTCTTGGCTCCACCCCGCCAATATATATTCTTATATATTCTATATAAGAATAACTGAGACAAAGAGGGTTGAGCAATTTGCCCAGGGTCATGCAACTCTTAAGTGTCTGAGCTCAGATTTGAACTCAGGAAGATGAGTTTTCCTGACTTCAGGCCGGGTACTCTATTTTCTGGGCCACTGGACCCTTAATTTATCTGACCAGATGAATATTCATTCTGCTTTTCAAGTAATGGGGGACTTGGAAAGGGTTATTGGGAAGGATCCAAGGAAAAAGCCTAGAAGCCAACTTGGAAGAATTCCATAATGAGAAGGCTGTGCCCATCACCAGAATAAATCTATTACAATGTGCTCATTTAAGCTATTTTTTCCTGTCTCAAAAGCAAATTATGTTGCCTTAGTATTGTTCCAATTGTTTGGCAATGGGCTATTAAGGCAGCTGAAATTATTGTAGAGAACCAATGAGGCAAGGAATATATTTACCTGATGCCAGGATGTTTAAATAAGAAATTCAGTTAAACACCATGATTCTTCTTTGTGGCACCAAATATTCATTTTTCAGGAAAAAATGGATTTTAGTGGAATAATCAAATAATTAAAATTATTACATAAATTCCATTCTGATTTTTGAGATGAAATAAAACTGATTATGTTGCTTTGTATAGGGTGACAATCTTAAAACTTCATAAAAATAACATTGAACTCTTTATGATGTGACTTCAAGGATGACAGAGTACTGAATTTCAAAGTTCCACTTTTGGCATGTTGAAAATTTTCTTACTCTTTACTCAGTTTTTATCTGTCAGTTCCCTAAAGTTACCTGGAAAGTAGTTTCTTTTGCCTCTTTGCTAGAGCCCAAAAAGGGATATAAACATTAGAGTTTTGACTCAAGGTTAGAATTTGCTTAAGGTGGGAACTATAAAGGGCTGTTCTCTGTGCTTATTCTCTAAGGAAGCTGCTTAGGAGGAGTCTGATGATAAGAGGAATGTTGGTATAAGCAAATTTGTTGACAAAATGGTGAAAATGGGTAGCAGAATAGATTCCTACTCTCCCTGTTTTTTTTCAGGTGAACCTGTTATCTCTGGGACCTATCTTCTAGCTTAGTCCCATACAGGGAGATAGGCCCAGTCCTGGTCTAATTTCTTTTAGAACTGACATGACTGACCCTTCAAAAATTGACTTGTCAATCAACCTTTTGCCTAGGAAGAAAAGGGTAGCATAGTTGCTTGGGAGGAAAGAATGTTGTATTTTAATTCAGAAAAAAATGGGAAAAAGATACTATTCATAGTATCCTTTCCTCCATACCTGGAGTTTTGTTGTTGGGGATAACTTTTTCTCTTGGGAAATTTTAATTGATTCCCCTTCCCACCCTGTCATTGACTCCTTAATATATCCTATAGAGCCTATGCAATGAGCAATGAAGAGCAGGTCACAAATATGATAGTTGAACTTATAACCCAATAGGGACCACTTCAAGGACCTTAGGCTCTGTAGCTGAAATGTTGCTTATGTCTAGAAAAGATATGTATATGGAGGAGGGATAATCAGGAGCAGCAAGGCAGAGGAGGCAGCCAGCATTTCATCCCAGCTATAGAGTTATGCTTTCTTGAGGTGTAGAATCAAGTGTGATAGGGACATGCAAAACTTGGGGGAAAAAGGCCGGCAGTGTCTATAAGTATCAAGCAATACCTATCCATCTTCAGCTACCATTTTGTCTTGGACCCTGTTTTCCCAGTTGACTGAGTTTTTTATGTAATTTGCAAAAGTAATAAGTGTCTTGGTTTAAAAAGAAATGATCACCAGGAGACAAATTGCATTCCATTTAGCAATATTTGGTGGCAACATGTTTCTGGGTAAAATAAATCTGCTCTTGTCTAACTTGTCTCTGAGCCTGGCCTCACTACATGGTTATTGGATAGTCCCTACTCTTTCCAATTCATTCTCTATGTCCAATTGCATGCCTCACCACATACTCAAACACATCAATGGCTCCCTATACTGTAAAAAAGCCAACTCTTTAGTGTATCATTTAAAATCCTTTACAATCTGATTGTAATCTCCCTTTGTATTTTCATGCTTTATTATATTTCAAAATGCAGTCTCCAGTTAAGCTGGACTGCATTCTAAGTCATTACCTGAACTCAACAAGCCTTCATTCAACTTTGATATATTTGAATAGGACATTTAAAATTCTTGGGAATCTTTTCCCATCATTTATGCTTTTTGGAATAGTAATCTTCCTTCATGGGTCTGATCAGGTGACAATTATGTTTTCTTACTTATCCTTCCCCACTTCCAAATGTTCTCTTTCTTATTTTTTTTTCTGAAACATTTTGTCAGAATTGTTCCTCTGTTATATCTTCAGCTGAGTTATAATTGTCTATTTGTATTTTGTATTTGCCTTAGAACAATGAAAACTGATAGAGATCAGATTTTTTGACTATTTGCTATTGCAGTATAAATGCTATCTAGCACGTTGCTTATGAAAGATAGATATTTAGATAGATAATAGAGAATTTAAGTACCTACTATATGCAAGGCACTGTACCAAGTTTGGGAATATAAATATGTACAAGCAAGCAAATCAGTCCCTGCCCTCAAGGAGCATACATTCTTACAAAAGAAGACAACAAAAAAGGGAAAGTGAGTAGTGTTCATATCCATAGTGTGGCATTGCATTACTCATATGGTGAAAACAAGACCCTAGCAAGATAAGACAAGAGATCATGTAGCATAGGGAACTCAGGACCCCAGGTTACAGTAATACTAGGGAGATTGTAGAGGGAGTACTAAAATGGCAAGATGGATAGTATGAGGGTGAGAAGCAGGTAGTATAGAGCCATGGGCAAAATCTTACTTTTCAGAAAAGAGGACCCAGTCCTGGAGTCCAGATCAAGAAAGTGAAGGTGAGGAAGGTAATAATAACTTATACATGTTTATTAAATGAAAGAAGATCCAAAGTGTATTTCTCTCTGGCTTTTTCTAGATCAACTGTCCAGCTCTCAAGTTTGTTTTGTTTTGATAATTCCTTTTGGTTTATTGTTGTTTTGCTTCAGGTTTCTCTCTGGCATCTCTATAGGTGTAAGACTAAACAAACCTAACATGAACTACGTTGATTCAATCATTTGTCATTTATTCGATCACTGTTTTTGGCTCTTTCTATTTCCCCAGGTGCAGATTAATAAGCTATGATTTCTATCAGCTTAACAAGGAAGTATTGAGTAAGATCACCACATAGGACTATGGTATTGAAAGAACATTAACAGAAGTATAATTACCACCAACAAATTTACACTGATTTTCAAATTATGTAAGATAATGCTGATGTTATGAATGATAACTAACATTTAAAATATTTTATTTTTCAGATATTTTATTTTTTTTAAATATGTGTAACACAATTTCCATTTTTTTTTTAATTCTGAGCTCCATATTCTCCACCATCCTCTCTCTTCTATGATCTATGAGAAGGTAAGGAATTTGATATGTTATAAATGTATAATCATGCAAAAGGTATTTTCATATTAGTGATGTTATGAAAGAAAACAGCAATAATACCCCGCAAAAAACTAAAACACTATACGCTTTGATCTATATTCAGATTCCATGAATTCTTTATCCGAAAGTGAATAGCATTTTTCATTATAGGTCCTTCAAAATTGTCTTGGATCTGAGAATTGCTAAGTTATTCATAGTTGATCATGCTTACCATATTGCTATTGCTCTGTTGAGTATTCCCCTGGTTCTACTCAACTTTGCATCAGTTCATGCAAATATTTACTTTTTGAATTTTAAATAATATTTTATTTTTCTCCATTTGTGTGTAAAGATAATATTTAACATTTAATTATACTTTAAATTGAGTTCTATATTTTCTTCCTCCCTCTCTTACATCCTCCCTCCTTAAGCAATTTGATATGGGTTATAGATGTGTGATCATGTAAAGCACATTTCTATATTAGTCATGTTGTAAAAGAAGAAACAGACCAAAAGAAACATGATTTAAAAATAAAGAAAACAAAAAATTGAATGATTCAATCTGTATTGAGATGACATCAGTTATTTCTCTAGATGTAGACAGCATTTTTCATCATAAGTCTATTGGGATTGTTTTGGATTTTATAGATTTTTTCTGAAAACATTCTGTTCATCATTTCTTATAGCACAACAGTATTCCATGACAATCACATACAACAACTTGTATATTCTTTAATTGATCTAATTCTCTAATTGATCCCTCAACTCCCAATTCTTCACCACCACAAAAAGCTGTTGTAAACATAGATGGATATAGATAGAAAATAGATATCTATATCTATGTATTTGTATGTGTATATCTCTGTGTGTGCATGTATTGTGTCTGTACGTATGTATGTAATTGCTGCTTTGAAAAATCTCTTTGGGATAGAGACCTAATAGTAGTATCACTGGGTCAAAAGATAGTTTTATAAGCATTTTTGCAAGGTTACATATTGATCTCCAGAATGGTTGAATTAGTTCACAACTTTACCTATGGGGCATTGGTTTCCAAATTTTCCTACCTTCACTCCAGCATTTGTCACTTTCCTTTTCTGTAATGTTAGCTAATCTGATAGAAGTGAAGTGGTAGCTTGAATTTGTTTTAATTTGATTTGTCTAATTAAATGACTGAGAACAATTTCATGATTAGATATTAGATGACTTTGATTTCTTTTTTTCTAAAAACTTCTTGTTCATATCTTTTATCATTTATCAATGAGTTGTATTCTTATAAATTTGATTCAGTTCTCTATATACTTGAGAAACGACAACTTTATCAGAAAACGTTCTATAATTTCCCCCCTCAATTTTCTGCTTTCCTTCTAATCTTGACTTTTTATGCAAAACGTTTTTAATTTAATGTAATCAAAATTATTCATTTTGCATCCTGTAATGTTCTCTATTTCTTATTTGGTCATAAATTCTTTACTCATCCCTAGATCTGGCAGATAAATTATTCAATGCTACAATACTTTGATTATTGTTTCAATCTTTATGTCTAAATCATGTATACATTTTCACCCTATCTTTGTATATGATGTGAGATGTTGGTCTTGATCTATAAGAAATATCTTTCCTGTTTTTCGGGCATTTTTTTGTTAAATAGGGAGTTCTTGTCCCAGAAGTTTGTTTCTTTGGGTTTTTGAAATACTATATTACTATTATCATTACCTGATCTGTGTTTTTTACTAAATCTATTCCACTGATCCTCCATTCTAATTTTAGCCAGTACCAGATCATTTTAATGATTGCCATTTTATAATACAGTTTGAGATTTGATATGATGGGGTCAAATTCTTTTACATATCATTTTTTCATTTATATCCTTGATATTCTTGACTTTTTGTTCTTCTGGATGAATTTTGTTATTTTTTAGAGCCCCATTAAATGATTTTGGTACTTTTGTTTGACACTGAATGAATAAAGTGATTTCACCAGAACTGTCATTTATATTACATTGGATTGTCCTGAGCACAAGCAATCATTATTTTTCCGATTGTATCCTTCTGACTTTGTTTGGGTGAAAAGTGTTTTGTAATTTTGTTAATATATTTCCTGGATTTCTCTTGGCAGGCAGACTCCAATGTATGCTATGTAATGTCAAGTTATTTTAAGTGTAATATCACTTTCTATATCTTGCTACTGGACATTGTTGATAATATATAGACATGATTATATAGGTGCTTTTTTATATCCTGCAACTAATAATTTCAATAATAATTTCAACTAGTTTTCTAGTTGATTCTTTAAGATTCTTCTAGTGTACCATCACCATATAGTAATGAAAGGATAATAATTTTATTTCCTCATTGCCTGTTCTAATTACTTCAATTTTGTTTTTTCCCCTTTTTATTGCTATTTCTAGCACTTCTAGTATAATATTAAACAATATTGGAGACAAAGAACCTTGTTCCACTGCTGATCTCATTGGAAAGGCTCTACTAGCTTATCCCCATTATAGATAATGCTTATTGATGGTTTTAGATTAAAAAAAAAACAACACATCTGTTTATCATTTTAAGGAAAGCACTCTTTATTCCTATGCTTTTTAGCATTTTTTTTACTTTTTTTTTGGAGGGCATTTGGTGTTAAGTAACTTGCCCAAGGTCACACAGCTAGGTTTTTGTTTGTGTGTGTGTTAAGTATCTGAGGCCTGATCTGAACTCAGGTCCTTCTGACTCCAGGGCCGACGCTCTACTCACTGCACCACCTAGCTGCCCCATTTCTAGCATTTTTAATAAAAGTGAATGTTTAGTTTCTCAAAAGCTTTTTATTTATCTATTGAAATAATCAGATGTTTTTTTTTATTATTTTTATTATTATGTGGTCGTTTTGCTAATAGATTTTCCAAGAGTTAATCAGCCCTATATTCCTGATAAGAATTCCACTTTGTTATGTTGTATAATCTTTGTAATATATTACTGAAATCTTGCTAATATTTTATTTTCATTTATTGCATCAATATTCAAAAGAGAAATCATTTTGTAGTTTTCTTTCTCATTTTTACTCTGCTTGGTTTTGGTGGAAGCAATATATTTGTGTTATAGCTGGAAATCAGAAGAATTCGTTCTTTGTGTACTTTAATTTGTATATTGTTGAAATGAATCATTCTTTCAATGTTTGGTAGAATTCACTTATAAAGCCATCTTATCATGCTGATTTATTTTCCCTTGGAGAGCTCGTTGATGGTTTGTTGAATTTCCTTTTCCAAGTTAGGGTTATTTAAATATTCTATTTCATCTTCTCTTTATCTTGGAAGCTTATATTTTAGAGGCTTATCAATTTCATTTAAATTGTCAAAGTTTGTTGACATATAATTGGGCAAAGTAGCTAGTAATAATTACTTTAATTTTTTCTTCATTGGTGGTACCTCCAACCTTTTTATTTTTGATGCAATTTGGTTTTATTCTTTTAAAAATGATTTACTTTGTTGATCTTTTAAAATAAAATCAGCTCAGTTTTATTTATTATTCCAATGATTTTCTATCTAATTTATTGATATTTCTTTTGTTTCACAAGGATTTCTAAATTGCTGTTTAATTAGAAATATTTAATTTGATTTTTCTGTGTTTTTATAGTTGCAGAGCCAATTCCTTGATTTGCTATATCTCTATTTTATTTTATCCCTATTTAATGCTTATCCCACAATCTTGGCTCCCAGAAATCTACTTTTTTATGTCCATTGTTTTTTTCTCAGCAAAGTATTATACTCTGTTTCACTGGTCAGATGATTTTTAATTGTAATGGAAAACTATTGCTCTGTAAGAAATGATGAGCAGGTGGATTTAAAAAAAAAAAACAACTTGAAAAACTTATTTTAACTGATGCTTAATTAAGTTAGAACCAGGGGAACATTGTGTATACAGAATGACAGCAATATGCTATGATGACCAACTCTGATACAAAATTTCCCCCAAGTACTGCTTTGGCTTCATCCCATAAATTCGGCTATGTTGTCATTATTCTCTTCAATAAAATTATTCATTGTTTTTATGATTTGTTCTTTGACTCTCTCATTGTGTAGAATTACATATTTTTTGAGTTTTTAATTATTTTTAATCTATCTTTCCAAGGCTTTTCATTAATATAATTATATTTCATTTTATATTTCTGTCCTTTTTGCATGTAGTTGTATACTTTTTAATGTAATATATGGTCAGTATTTTTGTAGGTGACACATGACACTGAGAAAAGGGTATATGCCTTTTTTATTCCTGTCCATATTTTATTTTCTCCAGATTTCTAGCTTTTCTAAAATTCTACTCAGCTTTTTAATTCACATTAGTTTTTTTGGTTCTACTTGTATAGTACTGACATAGAAAAATTGAGATTCCTTACTAATATAATTTTTCTATTCCCTGCTTTAACTCATAAACTTTTCTTTTTCCTTTCAGAATCTGCATGCTGTGCATATGTGCATATATGTACATATATTTGGTGTACATATATATGTACATATTTGTACATATGTATGTATGTACATATTTGGTGAATATATGCATATATTGAAATATCTTATTTAGTATGTATGTCATTCTCTCCCTGAGCCAAATTCAATGAGAATAAGGTTTTGCCTTTTTGCCTTCCCTTTCTTCCCTTCCCTTGTAACCATTTTCCCTTGCCTCATCTATATGAGATATTTTACCCCATTCTATCTTTCCCGATCTCCTCTCATTATATTCCTCTCTCACCTCTTGATTTCACAATTTGAGTATCATCCCTTCCTATTAAATTAATTCTGTGGCCTCTATGTATAACTGTAAACATATATACACAAATTCACATATGTATTCATATACCCATATACCCTTCTTCAACTATTTTCATACTGACAAAAGTTTCATCAGTTACAATTATCATTTTCCCATGTAGGAATTTAAACAGTCCAACTTTGATAAGTTCCTTATGATTTCTTCTCCCTGTTTGCCTTCTCAAGTATCTCTTCCTTCTTGTATCTGAATGTCAAATTTTCTATTCAACTATGGTTTGTTAATCAAGAATGCTTGAATGGCTTTCCGAGTTGCCCTGAAGAGGGTTCCATATGGCATTGTTCTCGGTTTCCATCGTAAGTTTAAAGGGAAACTTTCACAATGTCCGGATCCCTGGATGTCCAGCATATGAAGGAGGAGGATGTCCTCAAGTTCCTGGCTGCAGGAACCCATCTGGGCGGCACCAATCTGGACTTCCAGATGGAACAATATTTTTACAAGAGAAAGAATGATGGCATCTACATCATAAATTTGAAGAGAACTTGAGAAAAACTTCTGCTGGCAGTACATGCCATTGTTGCTATAGAAAATCCAGCCGATGTTAGTGTCATCTCATCCAGGAACACTGGCCAGAGAGCTATTCTGAAATTTGCTGCTGCCACTGGCGCCACACCTATTGCTGGGCGTTTCACACCGGGAACCTTCACCGACCAGATGCAGGCAGCTTTCAGGGAGCCTCGCCTCTTGGTGGTCACTGATCCTCGGGCAGATCACCAGCCTCTGACTGAAGCATTGTAGGTTAACCTCCCAACCATTGTCCTGTGCAATACAGACTCCCCAATTCGCTATGTGGACATTGCCATTCCATGTAACAACAAGGGAGTTCACTCCATGGGTCTGATGTGGTGGATGCTGGCCAGTGAAGTCCTGTGGATGCATGGTACCATCTCCCGGGAACACCCATGGGAGGTTATGCCTGATCTTTACTTCTACAGGAGGAGATTGAAAAGGAAGAGCAAGCCGCAGCTGAGAAGGCAGTGACAAAGGAGGAGTTTCAGGGTGAATAGAGTTCACTGCTACTCAACCAGAGGTGGCTGATTGTGCCATCTGTGCCCATTCAGCAGCTTTCCACTGAAGATTGGAGTGCTCATCCAGCTACTGAGGACTGGTCTGTGGCTCCTACTGCTCAGGCCACTGAGTGGGTAGGAACTACTACAGAGTGGTCTTAAAACCCAGATGCTCTAATAATGTTGGAAAAATGCTGATTGAAAATAAACATTGGTTTCTTAACAAAAAATAAAAAATGCTGATTGAAAATAAACATTGGTTTCTTAACAAAAAATAAAAAGAATGCTTGAATGTCCTCTATTCCACTGAATGACCATATTTTCCCTTGAAATATGATACACAGGTTTGCTGGGAGGGGATTCTTGGTTTTAATCCCACCTCCTTTCCCCTCCAGAATATCATATTTCAAGCCTTTTGATCCCTCAGTGTAGAAGCTGCCAGATGCTGTGCTATCCTGATTATGTTTCCACAATATTCAAATTGCTTCTTCCTGGCTGCTTATAATATTCTCTCCTTGATCTGGGAATTCCAGAAACCTGGCCACAATATTCCTAGGGGTTTTCTTTTTTGTGATCTTTTTCAGGAGCCGATTGGTGGATTCTTTCAACCTCTATTTTGCGCTCTGGGTCTAAAACATCAGGGCAATTTTCCTTGAGAAATTCTTGGTGGATGATTTCTAGGTTTTCTTTGATCATGGCTTTCAGGTAGTCTAATAATTTTTAAATTCTCTCTCCTGGATCTATTTTCCAGGTCAGTGGTTTTTCCCATGAGATATTTCATATCACCTTCTATTCTTTCATTTGTTTGGATCTGTTTAACAGCATCTTGATTTCTCATAAAGTCACTATTTTCCATTTGCTCCAGTTTAATTGTGAATGAATGATTCTCCTCAGTGAGCTTTTGAGATTCTTTTTCCATCTGGCAAATTCAGCTTTTTAAGCTATTCTTCTCCTCATTGCCTTTTTGAGCCTCTTTTGCCATTTGAGTTAGTCTGTTATTTAAGGCGTTATTTACCTCAGTCAATCTGTTGACTGTTTTTTCATAATTTTCTTTCATCGTTCTCATTTCTCTCCCCAATTTTTCTTCTACTTCTCTTGTCTGCTTCTTATGTTCCTCTATGGCCTATAACCAGCTTGTATTTTCATTTAAGGCTTTTGGTGCAGGATTTCTGATTCCACTGTCTTCCTCCTGTTCCATGCTTTGATACTTTTTGCCTCAAAATAGGAATCTAATGTTGCATTTTCTGTTTATTTTGTTTCCTTTGTGTAGGTATCTTGCATCTCAATTACTTGACTTTTGGCTTGTTGCCACAGTAGGACTCTGCCACCACACAGGAGAGCTTTTATCCCAACTGCTGAGGTTTTTATCAGCTGCCAGAGGTACTAGTTCCATGGCCTCTCTGAAGCCTCCACATGCTCTGGCAAGCTGGTCATACACCCCAGGACCACCACCCCATACTGCAATCCAGATCCAAGAAGGATAAAGCAAGAATGATTAACCCCCAGACTGATTGCCTGGTCTCCTTACAGTCTGCAGGCCAGGAGCTTAAACTCTGTGTGGCTGAGGCTGAGCTGAAGCATCTCAGCAGTTTCTCGCCCTGGGGGCAAAAGCCACATACTCCCAAATATTGGTCCCAAAGTCCAGACTGCACTGACCTCTCACTTTGTCCTTGGCATCTACTTATTGGTAATTCTGGAAACACCACAGCTGCTGATGTTCTAGAGTCCCTCTAGCTGGTTGCTGGTCTGGCTTCCCTGAGGTTAAAATTTCTGACTATGGGTGTCTTGGCTCAGCTCCCAGAGTGCTGCTGTGGCTGCTCCCTGCTGGCTTGCTGGGCTGTCCTCAGTGGTTGGGTAGCTTCTCTGTGTCATTCCGTGGGTTCTGTAGCTCCAAACATTGTTCAGAGTCCCCTTTTACATAAATTGTAAGTGGTGGGGGCCAGAGCTGTGCTGAAGTGCTGTTTCTACTCTGCCATCTTGACTCTGCCTGGAAATTCTTTTTTAACCCCTAATTTTTATATTTTTTATATTTTATCATCATTGTCAACTCACATATATACCATCTTTCTACTCCTTTCAATTGCCTTAATAATGATAAAGTTATTAGGAGTTTCAAATATAGTCTTTATATGCAGGAATGTAAACATCTTAACCCTTTTTGAATCCATTATGAATTCTTTCCTATTTAGTTTTGATTGCTTTTCTTTATTCTTGTACTTGACATAATGAATTTTTAGTTTACCTCTAGTCTTTTCCTTAGGAATCTTGAAAGTGCTTTAGTTAATTAAATATTCATTTTTTTTCTGTTAGTAATTGCTGGAGGGTGCCCACATATTTGGGGCTGTGCTGGTGCATGTGATGGTTCTCTGAGCTGGAGTCTGCTGCTTTTCCTGGCTATGCCAAAGCATGTGGTGGGTGTTTTTGTGTGGGAGGGTGTCATCCTGGTGTTCTCACTTCCCTGGTCTACCACCCTACTACTCAGGAACACCCCCTGGTTTGCTAAAGTGAGGCTTCCCACTGACTTGCTGGAATGCCTCCCATTATATACTGCTCACCTTCCCCCAGAGGGAGAGGGACTTTTCCTTTTAATCCAACTCACTACTCAGTTAAAGACTTCACCAGCCCCCCCTTTTTTGCTGACTCAGCTGTTCCAGGGCTTTTCCTGGGGCAATATTTTCTGGGTTTTTACAGGTCACTAAGAGAGAGTGAGAGCAACTTACTGCTTATCCCACCATCTTGGCTCCCAGAAGTCTACTTTTTATGTCCATTGTGTTTTTCTCAATGAAGTTTATACTCCCTTTCACTGGTCAGATGATTCTTGATTGTAATGGAGAACTATTGCTCTATAAGAAATGATGAGAAGGTATATTTAAAAAAAAGCCTTGAAAAACTTACTTTAACTGATAAGTTAGAACCAGGGGAACATTGTGTATACAGAGTCACAGAAACATGTTATGATGGCCAACTTTGATAGACTTAGCTCTTCTTAGCAATACAATAATCTAAAACAATCCCAAGGAACTCATGATGGAACATACTATACAAATCTAGACAAAGAACTGTGGAATCTGAATGGCAATTGAAACATGAAATTTTCTCTTTTTTTTCTTTCTCATGTTTCCCCCCTTTTGTTCTGATTCTTCTTTCACAAAATGGCTGATGTTGTGAATTCTATAGCTTATAAAATATCCCTTGTCATCTTCTGTATGTTGGGGGGAGGCAAAGGAGGGAGGGAAATTTTTTTGGAACACAAAATCTTATAAAAGTGAATATTGAAAATTATCTTTACATGTGATTGGAAAAATATGTAATATTGTTTTGTGGGGGAAAAGGTGTTATTTTTCAATGTTTTTGTACTTCTTTTCCCAAACTATTCCCTTTTCATATTTTTCTTGAATGACTTTCATTTATTTTCCTAAGTTGTTGTCTACCACTCTTCTTTGATTTTCAAAATTATCTTTGTTCTTTAGAAAAAATCTTTCTTTTACTCCTCCAGAATTAAATTATTTTTATTTTTCATCATTCATTTCAACAAGATTTTGAGTTCCAAATTTTCTCCCCATCTCTCCCCTACTCACATCCCAATTTGGTAAACATACTGTTTATCCCATCCCCCTGTCAGCCCACTCTTTTATCCCCCACTATCTAGTTTACCCCTATCTTTCTTCTGGGGAAGATGGATTTGTATACCCCCTTGCCTGCATATTTTAGTTCCAATTTGCGTGTAAAATTTTTAAACATTCATTTTTAAAACTTTGAGTTCTGCATTCTTTCATTTCTTTCCTCCACACTTCCCCATTGAGGAGATAAGTAATTCTATATAGTTTATACATGTTCATGTTTGCAAAACATTTCCATAGAAGTCATATTGTGAAAGACTAACTGTATTTTGTTCTATCCTATCCTGCTCCCATTTATTATTTTTCTCCTTTGACCATATCCCTTTTTAAAAGTGTTTTCTTCTGACTATCCCCTCCCCCAATCTGCCTTCAATTCTATTATTACCCTCCTCTTTATCCCCTTCCCCCTATTTTCCTATTGAGTGTGTATGTTATTCCATGCTTACACTAAAACAAGGGAGAGTAAGGTTGACTCTTTCCTTTTCACCTCCCTGCTCTTCCCCTCCATTGTAACAATTTTCTCTTGCCTCTTTTATGTCAGATAATTTATGCTATTCTATCTCTCCCTTTCTCCTTCTCCTAATATATTACTTTCTCACCTCTTAATTTTGTTTTTAGATATCATTCTTTCATATACAACTCTCCCTGTGCCCTCTGTCTGTATATACATGTACACATGCACACACACACAGACACACACACATTCGCTTAAACTATTTTAATACTGAGAAAAGTCTCATGAGTTAAAAATATCGTGTTTCCATGAAGGAATATATACAGTTTAACATTTAAAAGTCCCTTATAAATTATTTTTCCTGTTTACATTTTATGCTTCTCTTGATTATTTTATCTGAAAGTCAAATTTTCTGTTCAGCTCTCTCCTTTTCATCAATTGCTTGAAAGTCCTCTATTTCATTGAATGCCCATGTTTTCCTCTGAAGGTTTATGCTCTATTCTACTTTTGAAGGAATTAGTTTCTTCAGTGAGCTTTTGGACTTTCTTTTCCATTCGACAAATACTGCTTCTTTAAGGCATTTTTCTCATTGGCTTTTTGGACCTTTTTTTTCCCATTTGTATTGTCTATTTGTAAGGTGTTATTCTATTCAGTATTTTGGGGGCTCTTTTATCAAGCTTTTGACTCATTTTTCATGATTTTCTTACATCATTCTCATTTCTCTTCCCAATTTTGCATCTGTTTCTTTTACTTGATTTTCAAAATGCTGTTTGAGCTTGTCCATGGTCTATGACCAAGTCGTATTTTTCTTGGAGGCTTTTAATGCAGGAGGTTTTACTTTCTTGTCTTCTTTTGGTTGTATGATTTGTTCTTTTCTGTTACCAAAGAAAAATTCTATACTCTGATTTTTTCCACTGTTGGCTCATTTTCCCAGCCAATTACTTGATTTTTGAGCTCTTTGCCAAAGTAGGACTCTCCCTCCAGAGTGGAGAGTGCTCTGTCCTAAATTTCTGGGGTTTTGCACAGCTGTTGTAAGAGCTACTTCTAGGCATCTGTGAATTTTCATTTCTTCTAAGTTGATATAATAAAAGGAGAAGTATTAACTCCTCCCACTGTTTGTTCTCTGGTCTGTCAGTGACAACTCACACTCTTTTCTGCCTCAGAACTGTGAGGGAAACTTCTCCTCAGCTACCACAAGCTCTACTATGCCAGCACTCCTCTTCAGCCCAGAACCATCACCTAAGACCAAGATCCAAGCAAAGGAAAGCAAAATCAATCGTCCTCTGAACAACCACTTGATCCCCTCATCATCTGGGGACTTGGAGGTCTGGAAGCAGCTGTTGCTTCTACTGCTGCTGTTGCCGTAGCCACCTCTTTCACCTTCTCTGCTGCCCTGGGACTGGGGCTAGACCATGCTCTTCTCTCACAGGGTCAACAGAATTTCCCCACTGTCCTTTTACTTCATCTTTGACAATTGTAGGTTGAGAAGTTTGGAAACTGCCCCAGTAGCCAGTGATTCAATCCCCTGAGGCCTGCTTCAGCCTGGTCTGGGCCAGAGCAGCCCTAGCAGGACTGTGCTCTTTGTGAAACCTGGAGTCATAGACCATTCCTGTCAGCTTGCCAGGGTATCTTCAGCTGGAGAAGTGTTTCACTCTGTCATTTTGTGGGTTCTATAGCTCTAAAATTTCTTTAGAGTAATTTTTTTTACAGGCAGTTGGAGGGGTTTGTGGGAAAGAGCTCAAGCAAGTTCCTGCTTTTACTCTGCCATCTAAAATTCTTTTTTTAGCTCTTCCAGGAATTCATGTTGGGGTTATTTCCAATCTTCATTTTCCTTGGACACTTTTCTTATAGATGTTTTCAAGTCATTATTTTCTTCAAAGGTTATGTCTTGAAATTCTTTTCAGAATAACTTTTTTTTCTGGTCCTTTTTATTGTTTGCTCATTTTTTTCCAGTCTATTTCTTGACTTTAGATTTTATGTTACAGTTGTCTCTTGTTACTTCTTTTAAAGGGAAGTAACTTCCCTGAGTTTTAGGATTTTACATCCTACTTTTTTCACTTCTAATTCTAGGGGCTTTATGTTTTCAGTGCTTTGAAGCTGATATAATTTAGTTGGATGTGTGTGTGTTGTTTTTTTCTCCTGATTTGCACTCTGGTTCTTCCTTAGGTAATGCCCTATTCCTTTGTGGTAAGCAGTAAGTGCAGTTCTTCACCTTGAAACTGTGACATAAAACTGGTTAGTGGGTGGTGGAATGGACAATTAGCACCTGATTTGGCACCTGGTGCTAATAAAGTGGTAAATTTTATTCTCCTTCTGACCACATATTTGACCCTCAGAATCATTTGGTGCTCAGTTCTTCTGGTAATTCTTCTGATGCTGTTGACATCACAACTATCTCTAAGGCTCAGAGCTTTAGGGGTGTTTCTGTTCTTTTGTTGCACTGCACTACTGGCCACCCCCCACTCCAGTACTGTAGACCTCTATGTATTTCTAAGTTATCTGCTCTAGATAAATATCTCACTCTGTTTCTGTTGTGCTGCTAAAATTCCATTTAATATGTTTTTTTTTTTTAATTTGTTTAGAGGGGGATGTTTGGTGACGTAATCACCTTTGCCATCTCATTTCTACCCACATGTTAGCAGTTATATGCTGAAAGATTTAAATCCTTAATGCCCCTCAATTTAGCCTTTGAATGACACATGATTTGATGTAGGTTCAAAAGAGTTAATTGGAAAAATAACAACAACTAACATTTATGTCATGCTTACTATTGACTAAGCACTATGTATGAGCACTTTACAATTATTATCCCAATTGATCCTCACAATAACCCTGGAAAATAGTTGCTATTATTACTCCCATTTTACACATGAGGAGATATAACTTAGTTCAATAGTCTCTTAATTAAAAAAATAATAATGGACAAAGCATAAAGCAAGGAAATGTATGCCTCCCAAATTATTTGTCATTTTCACAGGAGGCATCTATAAATAATCCAAACTAATGATGTTATTGATGAAATTTGTGTATGACATCAAGTTCTGGATGCTCTATAAAGTTTAAAGCTTTCTAAATGTGAACTATAAGGACTCGAAAGTCTTTGACAATACATAAACAGAAAAAATGGAATAAGAATAAATAATCTGCAGATTATAACATGTATTAAGTAGACATCCCATGGTCATGGTCCATCAGCACATAGACAGAAACTGTTATTCAAGAGCAGAAATAGCTCAAGTCATTTCAGTGATTCATTGACAAACAATGCAACACTTATGGACCATAAAATGCAAGAAAAACAGCATTACTGAGAAATATTTTAAAAGGATACATTTCTGCATTCACCATGGTAATAATAAAGCACATTCAGATAAACTCATATCTCTTAGGGAATTTAAACTTGTAGCAAACCTCTAGAGCTTCTAGACTCCATTTAAGTTAGCATTTTATACTCCTAGGCCTCTGGGCCAATGAAATGCCTTATATAATCTGCTTTTTTACTGAAAGGAAATGATTTTAGCCCAAATTAAAAAAAAAAAACACTCTTTCTATTATAACAGCACATAGTCAATGTGATGGACTCAAAATGTGGCAGTCAGAAGTGAAGAGGATGAACTTAAAAAAAAAAAAAAACAAGTTGGCTTGGTGGCACAGTCAGTAGAGCAATGGCCCTGGAGTCAGGAGGACCTGGGGTCAAATCTGAACTCAGACACTTAACATGTACTAAATATATGACCTTGGGCAAATCACTTAACCCCAATTGCCCTGCCTTCCCCCCTCCAAAAAAAGAAAAAATCAAGAAAAGAAACACAGAACCTTTTTCAATAATGGCAAACTTCTTGAGATAAAAACCACATCATTTTAAACTCTAATAATCAACCAGGTGTGGTATATGACTACAAAGCATGTAATACTCTTCCCACACAGAAGGAAAAATAACTATAAGCTGCTATCACAGTGGAGTGATTTATAAAATATAACACTTATGTCTACATAGCTTCTTGTATGGTTTGTGC
The DNA here is from genome assembly GCA_011680675.1 of Gymnobelideus leadbeateri. Classification (NCBI taxonomy): domain Eukaryota; kingdom Metazoa; phylum Chordata; class Mammalia; order Diprotodontia; family Petauridae; genus Gymnobelideus; species Gymnobelideus leadbeateri. The sequence goes on from WOXC01004358.1 coordinate 145,997, forward strand.
GAGTTTTGTTTCTATCATAAAAGAACTCCTTAAACATTGAAAAACAAAGTCCTGTCTGCCCTCTCCAAAAATGCCCTTTTCTTCCAAATAATAAAATCTCAATAATAACTTAATACTGACATTCTCTTTATTTTGAAAACTAAATGGGAAAATATGAGATGATGTAAAGCCAGTCATGAACAGCTTTCCAGAAGACTGCTGCTGTGAACAGCTTTCAAATTTCTGATTATACAGTATACTGGACTATTTATTCAGTAACAAATTAAAGCAAAATATTCATGTAAATCAAAGTACAGCATTTACAATGTTACAATTTCATAACATCACTAAAGTGGCCATACAGTTTTAACCAAAGTGGTCACATAATTTTAAAGCAAAGGATAACATTCGTTTAGTAACATAATCACTTAGTAAGTCCTTAATTCAATCACCCTTAAGGAGGCAAGCCTCCCTAATTGACACAAAATACAAAGGTCAAAGTACTCCACCCCTAGGTCATATTGTCTTAATCTCTTCAATCAAAAAGTTTTCTTTCTTCTTAATTGTAGACGTCCTTAACTCAGTCATCTAGATATAAAGATCAGAGTTCTCCACCCCTAGTAAATCATGATATTCTCAGTTTTCATTAAATACCCAAGGAGAGGTCTTTTGATCATGACTTGTGGTGTGCTCTCCACTTTCATGTTTTCCCTTCCATGGTCCCAGCTGCTGCCAGCTCCTTGTTGTCCAGCTCCTTGTCCAGTTCCTGTTCTGTACTGAAGCTCACAATGTCTAGTCCACTTCAAGTCCTTCACATTTTCTGTTCCTGGGAAGACAAAGCTCAACAAAACCACAATAACATTCATAAACATTGCTGACATCCTTAGCAATTCACTTTCTGCCTGTGAAATAAACATAGAACCAAAAACAAAGTCTGAGGAATAAGCACAAACCATTAGTATCGTCCTTGGGTGTCTGAAAATGTCAGCAAGACCCTCCACCAGGATTTCTGTAAGCACACAAAAAGAAAATCATCTTTCAGGGATTCTGAATCAGCAGCAAGGTGCCAGAGCTTCTGTAACAAGAGCACCATCCTTTATTAGCAGACGAGTCTGACAAAGTAACATCAAAACAGACAGACAAAGTACTGACAGCACAGCCATGCCTCTTCCCAGTTCTCCTCTGTTCTCATTTCTCAGTTCTTCTCAATTCTCATTTCAGTCCTCAGTTCTCATTTCTCTTCTCAATTCTTTTCAGTTCACAGTTCTCTTCTCTCTCTCCAGCAGTAGCAGCCCAGCCTCCAGGTGCTGGCTCTCAGAAGTTCTGACCTCTCTCAGCTTGGGCTTTTCCTTTTCTATAATATTAGCTCCTCCCTGTTCTGCCCCTTCCTGTTACATCAACAAGTCCATCCCACTGTGGGAGTCACAAGTTATGGATCTTAATACCTGACATAATTATTAACTTGAAACTAAGTGCTAAGTACGTGTTAGCTTGCCAATACAAGGAATAGGGAAGATCTTCAAATTCCCATTAGCATTACATATGACGATTTCCTTTTGAATTATTTAAGAGGGTTTTTAAAAATATTTTATCATTTTATTAGGAATAATCTCAAGTGGGTTATGAAGAAACTAATTCATTATTGAGTTTGATGAATTTTCCAAAATCTCTTAATGAAGATATGTTCACCAATAAACAATAAAACATCAGCTGAACTATGATACACTGGGCAAAAAGTCAGGCTGATACCAAAAGCAACATGCAACATAAAAATGATACAATATAAAGGAAGACAATCTGCTGAGTATTAAAAGCCATCTCAGTAGCAACTCTTTGCCACCAGCATAAAATTAATTATCCATCAAGTCCAAATCACACAAAGATAAGCAGGGCTGGTCAATAAAAAAGTTCCAAAGTCCCTCAGTTGCAGGAAATTTGAATAGTGTTTTAGAGCATTTTCTTGGCTGGCAGCAGCAGTATTAGAAAGTCTTTTTGGCAAGTGAGAGAAATAAATGCAAATGGAATGCTACATTTTTAAATCAGCAGACTGTCCAAGGAATGACATAAGGTATCAGTAAAGTAGCAAGGGAAAACTTTAAAACATTATTTATTGGGGCTCAAAAAAACATTCAAAATATATTCATTTAAAGGTTGTCACAATAGCTATGTCCAGGCATTTAGGGCAAGGGAAGTAAAATCACAAAAGTACAATTTTTCAAGTTAAGGAGAATTTTTTAAATCCAAGTATAACTGCTATAACAGCAACATTAAACCTGGGAAACAATAATTGGCAATAAAATAAGTTTAAATGCTGTAAAATCCTGCCCAAACCAGCTACAAGATACCATTTAATAACCAAGATGCAAACTAATTTTGTTGTAACAAGCCTAGACCCAATTCTATCAAACATGTCCTGGGTTAGTTATCCAGGTGGATATAACGTTTCGAGAGCTCATTTGACAGCCAGTCAAGACCCTCGTACAGACCAGTTCCTTGTGTAGCACAGGTAGCTTGAAATACCAAGTTCTTTTATGAAGGGACTGCAGGCCTAGTTTATCTGTCATTTCACTGATGGTCATAGCGTTGTGCAGATCCTGCTTGTTTGCAAAGAGCAGCAATACAGCATCTCGCAATTTTTTTTTTAACAAATGCTTTGTTAACTTCTGTTTTACATCATTCATTTCCGCCAGATTTTGAGTTACAATCAGTTCCCCCCCGTTATTCCCCTACACAAACTCCCAGAATAGCAATCCCACAAGATATCACTTCCTCCAATATGCTCTCTCCAATATCTTCTCCCATACCCCCTTCGACTTTTCCATTAGAGGAAGGTGAATCTTTGTGTCCCAATGCCTGCACATCTTATCTCCCAATTATAAGCAAAAGAGTATTAATAATAGTATCTATATATATATTTGAAATAGTTAATGTTAAGACCTCGAATTTCAGATCCATTTCCTTCCTCCCTTGTCACCCATTCCCTCTGGGGAGATAAGTAATTCAGTATGTGTTGTACATGTCTAGCTATGCAAAACATTATCATAGTAGATATATTGTACAAGGCTAGTTATAATTCCCTCCCACTCATCCCACCCCCCACCTGGTCCATTCCCTACATGATCCTGTACCTCTTCTATAGTGGGTACTTCCAACCTACCCTCCCCCAAGGATGCCCTCCCATCCATCATACCTCCTCTCATCCCCCTTCCCCCTATTCTGCTGCAGGTTGAGATATCCCATTTAGTATGCATGTCATTCTCTCCCTGAACCAAATTCAATGAGAATGTGGTTTTGCCTTTTTTGCCTTCCTATTCTCCCCCTCCTTTGCAACCACTTACCCTTGCTTCTTCTACATGAGGTAGTTTACCCTACCCCATATCTCCCCATCTCCTTTTACCACTTTCCTCTCTCACCTCATAATTTCATCCCTTGAGTATCCTCCCTTCCCAACAAATTCAACCTATGCCCTCTATCCATATATAACTGTAACCATCTACACACACATTAACATATGTATTCATATGACCCCACACCCTTCTTCCATTATTTTCATAGTGAGAAAGATCTCATCAGTCACAGTTATTGCTTTTCCATATAGGAATGTAAATAGTTCAACTTTGATGAGTTCCTTTTGGTTTCTTTTCCCTGATTACCTTCTCAGGCATTTCTTCCTTCTTGTGTCTGGATGTCAAATTTTCTATTCAATTCTGGTTTTTGCCTCAAGAATGCTTGAAAGTCCTCTATTCTACTGAGTGACCATATTTTCCCCTGAAACAAACTACTCAGTTTTGCTGGGTAGGTGACCCTTGGGTTCATTCCCAGCTCTTTTGCCCTCTGGAATATCATATTCCATGCCCTTCAATCCCTCAGTGTAGAAGCTGCCAGGTCCTGAGCTATTCTGATTGTGTTTCCACAATATTGAAATTGTTTCTTCCTGGCTGCTTGTAGTATTTTCTCCTTGATCTGGGGATTCTGGAACCTGGCTATAATATTCCTGGGAGTTTTCTTTTGGGGATCTTTTTCAGGAGGTGATCTGTGGATTCTTTCAACCTCTATTTTGCCCTCTGGATCTAAAACATCAGGGCAGTTTTCCTTGAGAATTTCTTGAAGGGTGATTTCTAGGTTCTTTCTTTGATCATGGCTCTCAGGTAGTCCAATAATTTTTAAATTGTCTCTCCTGGATCTATTTTCCAGGTCAGTGTTTTTTCCCATGAGATATTTCACATTGCCTTCTAATCGTTCGTTTGTTTGGTTCTGCTTAATAACATCGTGATTTCTCATAAAGTGATTAGCTTCCATTTGCTCCAGTCTAACTCTGAAGGAATGAATGGCCTCAGTGAACTTTTGAGATTCTTTTTCCATCTGGAAATTTTATTTTCTAAGGCATTCTTCACCTCATTGACCTTTTGGGCCTCCTTTGCCATTTGAGTTAGTCTATTTTTTAAGGTGTTGTTTTCCTCAGTCAGGCTGTTGACCCTCATTTCATACTTTTCCTGCATCCTTCTCATTTCTATTTCCAATTTTCCTCCACTTCTCTTATTTGGTTTTTAAAGTCCTTCTTAAGGTCCTCTATGGCCTGCAACCTGCTCATGTTTTCCCCTGGGGCTTTTGGAGCAGGACTTCTGACCTCACAGTCCTTTTCCCACTCTATGCCCCGAAAAGAGGAGTCTAGGGTTGCATTTTTCTGTTTCCTTTGCCTTGGCATTTTGCCACTTAATTACTTGACTTTTAGGCTTGTTGCCACACTATGGCTTTTAGGCCAAATAGAGGAATTTTCATCCCGAAGGTGTAGGGGGCAACTTCCATTTCTGGCAAGCTGTAAACCCACCCAAGACTTCCACCCTAGATCACAATCCAGATCCAGGGAGGTTAAAGCAAGAGCTATTACCCCTAAGACTGATCGCTGGATCTCCCTACAGTTCACAGGCCAGGAGCTGGAGCTGCCTCTGCAAACTACATAATGGCTTGTCTCCTCAGAGGCTTCTAGCCCCCAGGGGAGGGAGCTGACGCATTCCCCCAAATACTGGTCGCAAAGTCCATAGGACACTAACCTCTTACTTTGTCCTAGGCATGTCTATGTTGATAATTCTGGAGTCGCCACAGATGCTGGTGTTCTGGGGTCTCTCCAGCCTGCTGCTGGCCCTGCCGCCCTGGGGCTAAAACCTCGGCTCACGGGCACCTGGGCTCAGCTCCCCATGCTCTGTGTGCCGTCTGCTGCCAGCTCCCAGACTGCTGTGCTGGTCCTTCCTGCAGGGCTGCTGGGCTGTCCTCAGTGGGAGGTTAGCTTCTCTGTGTCCTTCTGTGGGTGCTGGGGCTCCAGAAGTTGTTCAGAGTCCCCTGGGGGGAATCTGGGGGCAGAGTGGCTTGAATGAGCTGTTTCTACTGCACCATCTTGGCTCCGCCCCTTAAATCATTTTTAAAAGGAAGTTTTTATTTCCTGATCATTATGACCAGAGTGAGGAAAAGGAAATACGCTTTCATTAAACATTTACTGTGTGCCATATACTATGCTAAGCCTATTAGAAATAATATCTCATTTTATCCTCCCAACAACTTTGAGATTTAGGTACCATCATCAGTATGACCCAAAATAGAGATAATGTATTCCCCTCTCCCCTTCTATCCCATACATTCCTTATACAGTCTTCTGGACATCAGAGCTTGTTAAACTAAGCTTTCTGATTTTCCTCCTCTTTGCTCTCCTTCCCTTCCTTCTGACTCCCTTTCCTTTCATTTCCTCTCTTTTCCTCTTTTTCCTTCCCTCCCTTCTTCTGTTTCACATTTCTTTCTTCCCTCTTTCTTTCCCTCCCTTTCTTTCTCTCCTCTCTTCCTCCCTTTCTCTCATTCCTTCCCCATAGTCCATTCTATTGGTTATATTAAGACTAACACAAAACATGAATCATGCTGAGGCCCTCCTTGACCCCAAGTATAAGAGTTTTTCCATGAATAATGATTACGTCTGAGATTTCATCCATCAGCAAACCTACTGTTTGATAAGCCAGCCACAGATTCCTAATGATGCATGCCCACCAGACCTCTATCTATAGCATTAACTGTTTTATTTTCTATCTCAATTTTATACTTTTTTTTGGGAACAAATCACCAGGGAAATACATTTCAACAACAATGAATGGTAATGATTCACCCTGAACTCTATTTCATTATAGGAGTCTTTTCTTTCTAAAATACAAAATGGATTTAGATCTAAGTATCATTTGTGTCACACACCAAGGCAGTGAAATGGCATATGGGTGGCTTTAGGCAAATTTGATTTTCTTTCTTTACTTCATGAAATGTGGGTCACTTTCAAGGAGGTGGTGTCACTTTCAAAGTTCTCTTGGCTTCAGTAAAGGGAAGGTCAAATAACTGACTTTTACTGCCATACATCAACAATTACCTACTGATATTCCCTGAGACTTTAATTTTTTTTTGTTTGTTTCTTACTCTGTGACTACTCATTAGCATAAAGGGAAGTTTTCCCAAGATTATTCACTTAGCAAGTTATCCCAGTGTCACTAGCATAATTCTTACCCAATGAATAAATTGGGCTAAGAGATTTTAAGCAACTTCTTCATAGTCACATTTAACAAGTATAATCCCAATGATCTAACTCCAACTTTTTTCACTGGACCATGCTGTTTCCAACCCGAGAGTAGATTCTAAAGACCGTGCTTTCCCCAATTTCCAGGTAGAATAAGATTAAACCTGTTTAAGCAAAGTTATTTATCCTATTTGTTAAAAAATCTATGTACAGGATCATAGATTTAAAACTAAAAGTGGCTTCAAGGGGTTAAACTAATAAATATGTTATTTCTAGATTAAAATTAAGGACATGAGGAGTGAAGGAATTCTTTTAGGGTCACATAGGAAAATAAGTAGTCAAGGTCGGATTTAGATGTCTTCCCTATAATTTTGAATTAATGAAGTAAGGTAAATTAAAAAGCACTTATTGAGTGGTTACTATTCACTATGCACTGTTCCATGTCTTGGCAATACAGGGGAATTTTTTTTTTAAATGTAACACCTTAAAAATCAAATTATAATGGTGGAGAGGGCAATTGGGCATTTACTCATTATATCATATTGTCTATCAAATACCATCACTTAAGAAAGATATTATCCATGTGCATATTTCCAAATTGCACAACTCTATATGTTTCTTGTATAATTTTAGTAGTAGTAGTACTTGTAGTTGTAGTATTATGAGCAGAAGCAGTAATACTATTAGTAATAACACTAACAGCTAGCATTTATATAGAAATGTGAGTTTTGAAAATTTCTGTTGCTCTTCTCTCTCCATATTTAGTTTCTCCAATTTAGATTAAAGCTGAGGCTTAAAGTTTAAGTGACTTTTTTACTCTCACATGGCTAGAGAAAAAGCAAATGAGGCATGAATATTTGGAATAAAAAGAAAAAACAATGCTCATCATTTACCCAAAATATGGGAAGGGGTGGTAGGACTCTTTAACCACCAAGATACAAACATTAACACATTGCACATTTGAAAAACACCATGACTTCAAATTCAAAAAAGGGGGCCTTTTTTGGAGTATATAACACATAGAAACATTAATAACTGCTATTATAGCTTTTTAACCTACAAAGTACTGTAAAATATTATGTGATTTGAGTAATATAACAACTCTGTGAGGAAGATGCTGTATAGATATTATACTGATTTTATAGATGAGGAAACTGAATCTGTGAGTAGTGATGACCTCTGTTAAATCCTGCCTTAAATACTAGTTGTTTAACCCTGGGCAAGTCACTTAACTATTTTGAACCTCAATTTTTGTATCACTGAGACAAGGATAATAATAGCTCACAGTATTGTTTTTTTGACTCAAAATTATGCAGCCCTTTGCAAACTCAAATGCTGTATTAATGTGAACTGTTATTATTCTTCTTTCTAAGTTGAATACTATGCATTACATAATAATATCTCACTAAAATATAGCATAACAAAACATAGAAATTAAGTCAATAGTCAATAAACATTTATTAAGTGTCTATTACTTGCCAGCTACAATGCTGAATACTATGACAAGAATAAAGAAAACAATCTCTGCCCTCAAAGAGATTAGCCTTTAGCAGGGGGAGACAACAAACAAAAAAAAAGTTGAAGAGAAAGGGGGTAGGAATACATATACTGAATTAAGGGACATGGAGAAGTCAAGGAACTCTCAAAGAAGTTCAGCAAGTTGAGAAATGAGATTTGTGAACTGAGCTCATTCCATAAATTGAGGTTTTAGAGTTTGTGTCCCTACCCTTATTCGGAGGGTGGTGATGATGTAGAGAACCAAGGCTTATGGGATAATGCTTTCTGAATAATGAGTTTCCTGGAGCATATTGGGGGAATCCCATTTTCTTATATCCAGATGAGAAATGAGGAAAATCTAAGAAATCAAAGTGGGTGGCTTATTAAAATGAATTTAAATATTTGCTAACTTAATGAATCTCATAGTTTCATAATATTAACAAGTTAGTTTGAAAACTTCGAGGTCCAGAAACAAATCTTCATGTTTGGTTTAATAGAATTAGTAAAGAAAGTTGATGAAGATGCATTTGTCTGATCACCACAATGTAATCCAGGGGCCACAGGATTGTTTCTTGTTCTTAGAGATTACAGAGCAGACATGATGGTACCAAGGAATCAATCAGGCTCTAAAACTTATAAGCTAATGCTTTGAAGAAAAATGTGTCTATGTGAATCCCAAATTATACAAAGATAACTAGTATCTTTTAGAAATAACTGTCAGGGGCAACGTGAAGATAGCAGAGTAGAAACAGGACTTCTGTGTGGCTCCAGCTTCCACCTCATACAATATATGTGAAAAATGACTCTAAACAAACTTTAGAGCTAGAGAATCCACAAAGTGACAGGGAAAAAAAAACAAATCTCACACTGAAGGAAGCCTGGAAGGCCAGCAGGAAGGGTCCATCACAGCATTCTGGGATCCGAAGGCAGTCCCACCTGAGCAGGGGTTTTAGCCTCAGGTCTGTCCCAAGTAGTGGAGGCTAGAGCAGACTTCATGACAGTACATCACTAGCAGCTATAGAGGTTCCCAGACATCTCAATCCACAAAAGTCAAAGACAAAGTAAAACAATAGTGTGGCACTTTGTTGGGAACAGGAGGACCACAGTCCAACTTGCTCCCTGGAGCAAGAAGTGGAGGAGACATGGTGGCTTCATGGTTGCTTCCAGTTCTCTGGGCCTGCAGATTGTAGGGGGACCAAACAACCATTCAGAGAGTAATCACTCTTGCTTTGACCTACTTGGATCTGAATTGTGGTTTTGTGTGGTGGTGTTGGGGTGTGTGATCAGTGAGCCAGAACATGTAGGGGCTGTAGAGAGGGCACCCATCTAATAGTTCTGGTATCTCCTAGAACACCCAACAATTAAGGACATAGCTCTCTCCATTATGGAAGTAGAGTTCTACTGTGGCAAAGAGCTCAAAAGCCAAGTAATTGGCTGCCAATATGAGCAAGCGATGGAAGCACAAACAGACGCTAGAATCCTTTTTTGGAGGACAAAAAAGGATCGAGACATGGAGCAGGAGGAAACCAGCAAAGTCAGAAGCCCTGCATCAAAAGCCTCCAAGAAAAATATGAATTTGTTATAGGCCCTGGAAGAACTCAAGAAGGATTTTGAAAATCAAGTAAAAGAAGTAGAGGAAAATTTGGGAAGAGAAATGATAATAATGCAAGAAAATCATGAAAAGAAAGTCAACAGCCTGCTAAGGGAGAGCCAAAAAGAAGAAAATGACACCTTAAAAATCAGACTAACTCAAATGGCAAAAGAGACCCAAAAAGCCAATGAGGAGAAGAATGCCTTAAAAAGGTGAATTTGGCAGATTGAAAAGGAATTACAAAAAGTCACTGAAGAAAATAACTCCTTCAAAATTAGATTGGAGCAACTGGAAGCTAATGTTTTTATAAAAAATCAAAATACTATAAAACAGATCCAAACAAATAAAAAAATAGAAGGCAATGTGAAATAATTCATTGGAAAAACCACTGACCTGGAAAATAGATCCAGGAGAGATAAGTTAAAATTTGTTGGACTACCTGAAAGCCATGATCAAAAATAAGACCCTAGATATCATCTTTCAAGAAATTATGAATCAAAAGTACCCTGATATTCTAGAAGCAGAGGGCAAAATAGAAATTAAAAGGATTCACTGAATACTTCTTGAAAAAAGATCTCAAAAATAAAACTCCTAGGAATATTATAACCAAATTCCAGAGTTCCTAAGTCAAAGAGAAAATAGTGCAAACAGTCAGGAAGAAACAATTTGAGTATTGTGGAAACACAATCAGGATAACATAAGACATAGCAGCTTCTAGATTAAGGTATCGCAGGGCCTGGAATATGATATTCCAGAGGTCAAAAGAGCTATGACTAAAACCAAGAATCACCTACCTAGCAAAACTGAATATAATGCTCCAGGGAAAAATATAGTAATTCAATGAAATAGAGGACTTTCAAGCATTCTTGATGAAAAAACCTGAGCTGAACAGAAAATTTGACTTTCAAATACAAGCAGCAAGAGAAAAATGAGAAGGTAAATAGGAAAAAGAAATCATAAGGAACTTATTAAAGTTGAACTATATACATTCCTATATGGAAAAATGATAATTGCAACTCAAGATTTTTCTCAGTATGAGGATAGCTGAAGGGAATATATATATATATATATATATATATATATATATATATATATATATATATGTGTGTGTGTGTGTGTGTGTGTGTGTGTGTGTGTGTGTGTGTATAAATACAAATGTGTGTTTGTATATGTTTACATGTATACATAGAGGGCACATGATGAGATGAATGTGAAGGGATGATATCTAAAAAATAAAATTAAGAGATGAGAGAGGGATTTATTGGGAGAAGAAGAAAGGGAGTGTTTGATTAAGGTAAATTATCTCATATAAAAGAGGCAAGAGAAAACTGTTATAAAGGAGGGGAAGAGCAGGTAGGTGAAAGGTAATGGGACAACCTGATTCTCATTGAATTTGTGCTAAAGAGGGAATAACATACACACTCAATTGGGTAGCTTATCCTGCAGGAAAATAGGGGCAGTATGGGATAAAAGAGGGGATGATAGAAAAGAGGACAGACTGGGGGAGAGGGTAGTTAGAAGCAAACATTTCTGAGAAAGAATAGGGTCAAAGAGAAAATAGAATAAGTGGGAAGCAGGATAGGATGGAGGGAAATATAGTTAATCTTTCACAATAAAAATATTATGAAAATGATTTGTGTAACTACACATGTACAATCTATATTGAATTGGTTATCTTCCTAGTTGGGGTGGGTGAGGAAGAAAGAGGGGAAAAATATGGAAGTTTTAAAAACAAATGTTAATTTTTTACATGCAACTGGGAAATAATATATACAGTTCCAGGGGTATGTAAACACATCGTGCCCTACTAAAAAGGTAGGGGGAGTGAAAGAGGAAGTTATTAAAGAGAACAGAATGGGGGAAGGGGTATTCAGCAGGCTTGCAATTTTGGTGGGGGGTAGGGGAAAGACGGGGAGGGAAAAAAGTGTAACTCGGAAGCTTGTGGAAATGAATGTTGAAAACTAATAATAAATATATTAAAAACTCAAAAAAAAAATAGAAATAACTGCTTATGGAATTAATGAAAAACAATGCAAAGGAAGGTGGCCTCACTGTACTAGATCTCAAATTACACTATAAAGCTGAAATCATCAAAACATTTTGGCACTGGCTAAGAAATATAGTGGTGGATCAGTAGAATAAATTAGGTACGAAAGGCACAGTAGTCAATGACTATAGTAATTTGCCTTTTAATAAACCTAAAGACTCCAGCTTCTTGGATAAGATCGCCTTACTTGACAAAAAAACTATTGGGAAAAATGCAAAAGAGTATGGTATAAACTAGGAACATCTAATAACATATACCAAAAAAAGTTCAAAATATTTACATGATTTAGCTTAAAGGGTTTTAAGGTTTTAGGTTTTTAAGGTTTTAGCATATAAATGTAGCATAAGCAAATTAGGAGAGCAAGGAATGGTTTACCTGGGAAGTCTATGGAGAAGGGAAGATTTTACAACCAAATGACAGATAGGGAGCATTATGAAATGCAAAATGGATGATATGGATCACATTAAATTAAAAAGGTTTTGTAAAAACAATACAAATGCAACTGAAATTAGAAGGAAAGCAGAAAGCTGGGGAAGCACTTTATATAGAAAGTTTTTTTTTTCCTGACAAAGGTCTCATTTCTCAAATATACAGAGTCAGATTTATAAGAATCATCCCCCATTTAATAAATGACCAAAGTGGATGAATAGGCAGTTTTTAGTGTGAGTTTTTATTTTTTTAGAGTGAGAAATTAAAGCTATGTATAGTCGTGGAAAAATGTTCTAAATCAATATCGAGTAGAGAAATGCTAATTAAAACAACTCTCAGATACTACCTCACACTTTATCAGATTGGCTCCTATGACAGAAAAGGAAAATGATAAATGTTGGAGAAGATGTGCGGAAACTGGGACACTAGTGCCTTTTTGGTGCAGTTGTGAACTGATCCAACCATTCTGAAGAGCAATTTGAAATTATGTCCAAAGGGTTACCACCCTATGAGTATCCTTTGATACAGCAATACCAGCTGGTCAGCATTTCCAAAAAGAGATCATAAAAGGGGATGGAAAACCTACATATACCAAAAATATTTATAGCAACTCTTTTTGTGGTGGTCAAGAATTGGAAACTGAGGGAATACCCATCAATTGGGAAATGGCTGAATAAGTTGTGGTATATGAATGTAATATAATACTATTGTGCTTTAAGAAATGGTAAGCAGGCAGATTTCAGAAAAACCTGGCAAGACATACACAAATTGACGCTTAGTTGAGTGAGTCGAAGCAGGATAACATTATATGTAGCAACAGCAACATTGGATGGTGATCAGGTTTAATAGACTTAGCTATTCTCAGAGATTAAATCATCTTAGACAATTGCAAAAGATTCATAATGGAAAATGTTTTCCACATCCAGAGAAAGAAAAATGGATTCTGAATGCAGATTGAAACATACTATTTTCACTCTGTGTGTGTGTGTGTGTTTGTTTGTATGTGTGGATTTTCACTTTTGTTCTGCTTCTTTTTTCAAATGATTAATGTTGAAATATTTTTACATAATTGCACATGTGTAACCTATATCAGATTACTTGCTCTCTGAGAAGGGTTGGGATGGGAAAGATAGAGGGAAAAAAATTCAGAGCGCCAGGGGGGCGGAGTCAAGATGGCAGAGTAGAAACAGCTCATCCAATTACTCTGCACCCAGATTCCCCCCAAACTACGTAAAAGGGGACTCTGAACAAGTTCTGGAGCCCCAGCACCCACAGAAGGACACAGAGAAGCTAACCTCCAACTGAGGACAGCCCAGCAGCCCTGCAGGAACGACCAGCGCAGCAGTCTGGGAGCCAGCAGCACACAGCGCACAGAGTGTGGGGAGCTGAGCCCAGCCGAGCAGAGCCGAGCCCAGGTCCATGTGAGCCGAGGTTTTAGCCCCAGGGCAGCATGGCCAGCAGCAGGCTGGAGAGACCTCAGAACACCAACAACTGTGGCGACTCCAGAATTATCAACATACACATGCCTAGGACAAAGTAAGAGGTTAGTGATCTATGGACTTTGGGAACAGCATTTGGGGAATGCTTTGGCTCCCTCCCGTGGGGGCTAGAAGCCGCTGAGGAGACACACCATTTTGTAGTTTCAGAGGCAGCTCCAGCTCCTGGCCTGCCAAACTGTAGGGAGATCCAGTGATCAGTCTTGGGGGGTAATCGCTCTTGCTTTAACCTCCCTGGATCTGGATTGTGATCTAGGGTGGAAGTCGTGGGTGGGTTTACAGCTTGCCAGAAATGGAAGTTGCCCCCCACATGTTCGGGACAAAAATTCCTCTATCTGGCCTTAAAACCATAGTGTGGCAACAAGCCCAAAAGTCAAGTAATTAAGTGGCAACATGCCAAGGCAAAGGAAACAGAAAAATGCAACACTAGACTCCTATTTTGGGAGCATAGAGCAGGAAAAGGACTGTGAAGTCAGAAATCCTGCTCCAAAAGCCCCAGGGGAAAAAATGAGCGGGTTGCAGGTCATAGAGGACCTTAAGAAGGACTTTAAAAATGAAATAAGAGAAGTGGAGGAAAAATTGGAAAGACAAATGAGAAGGATGCAGGAAAAGTATGAAATGAGGGTCAACAGCCTGACTGAGGAAAACAACACCTTAAAAATAGACCAACTCAAATGGCAAAGGAGGCCCAAAAGTGCAATGAGGAGAAGAATGCCTTAAAAAGTCAAATTTGCCAGATGGAAAAAGAATCTCAAAAGTTCACTGAGGAGATTCATTCCTTCAGAGTTAGACTGGAGCAAATGGAAGCTAATGACTTTATGAGAAATCAAGATGCTGTTAAGCAGATCCAAACAAATGAAAGATTAGAAGGCAATGTGAAATATCTGATGGGAAAAACCACTGACCTGGAAAATAGATCCAGGAGAGACAATTTAAAAATTATTGGACTACCCAAAAGCCAAGATCAAAGAAAGAACCTAGAAATCACCCTTCAAGAAATTCTCAAGGAAAATTGCCGTGACGTTTTAGATCCAGAGGGCAAAATAGAGGTTGAAAGAATCCACCGACCACTTCCTGAAAAAGATCCCAAAAAGAAAACTCCCAGGAATATTATAGCCAGGTTCCAGAATCCCCAGATCAAGGAGAAAATACTATAAGCTGCCAGGAAGAAACAATTTCAGTATTGTGGAAACACAATCAGAATAGCCCTGGACCTGGCAGCTTCTACACTGAGGGATCGAAGGGCATGGAATATGATATTCCAGAGGGCAAAAGAACTGGGAATGAACCCAAGGGTCACCTACCCAGCTAAACTGAGTATTTTCTTTCAGGGGAAAATATGGTCATTCTGTGGAATAGAGGACTTTCAAGCATTCTTGAGGAAAAAACCAGAATTGAATAGAAAATTTGACATCCAGACACAAGAAGGAAGAGATGCCTGAGAAGGTAATCAGGGAAAAGAAATCAAAAGGAACTTATTAAAGTTGAACTATTTACATTCCTATATGGAAAAGCAATAACTGTGACTGATGAGATCTTTCTCACTATGAAAATAATGGAAGAAGGGTGTGGGGTCATATGAATACATATGTTTATGTGTGTGTATATGGTTACAGTTATATATGGATAGAGGGCATAGATTGAATTTGTTGGGAAGGGAGAATACTCAAGGGATGAAATTATGAGGTGAGAGAGGAAAGTGGCACGAGGTGATGGGGAGATATGGGGTAGGGTAAACTATCTCATGTAGAAGAAGCAAGGCGAAGTGGTTGCAAGGGAGGAGGAGAATAGGAAGGCAAAAAAGGCAAAACCACATTCTCATTGAATTTGGTTCAGGGAGAGAATGACATACATACTAAATGGGATATCTCAACCTGTAGCAGAATAGGGAGAAGGGGGATGAGAGGAGGGATGATGTATGGGAGGGCATCCTTGTGGGGAGGGGAGGTTGGAAGTACCCACTATAGAAGAGGGACAGGATCATGTAGGGAATGGACCAGGTGGGGGGTGGGATGAGTGGGAGGGAAGTATAAGCAGCCTTGTACAATATACCTAATATGATAATGTTTTGCTTAGCTAGACATGTACATCATATACTGAATTACTTATCTCCCCAGAGGGAATGGGTGACAAGGGAGGAAGGAAATGGATCTGAAATTCGAGGTCTTAACATTAAATGTTTCAAATATATATATATATAGATGCTATTATTAATACTCTTTTGCTTATAATTGGGAGATAAGATGTGCAGGCTTTGGGACACAAAGATTCACCTTCCTCTAATGGAAAAGTTGAAGGGGGTATGGGAGAAGGTATGGGAGAGAGCAGATTGGAGGAAGAGATATCTTGTGGGACTGCTCTTCTGGGAGTTTTTGTAGGGGACTAACGGGGGGAAAATAATTGTAACTCAAAATCTGGTGGAAATGAATGATGTAAAACAGAAGTCAATAACGCATTTGTTTCAAAAAAAATAAAAAAAATTCAGAGCCCCAGAATCTTTTTAAAATTAATGTTTAGGGGGCAACTAGGTAGCAAAGGGTATAGAGCACTGGCCCTGCTGTCAGGAGGACCTGAATTCACATTCAGCCTCAGACACTTGACACACTTGCTAGCCATGTGACCTTGGACAAGTCATTTAACCCCAATTGCCTTGCCTTATTTCCCCCTCAAAAATTAATGTTAAAAATTATCTTTATATGTTATTGGAAAATATAAAATACTATTTCCCACGAAAAGAGAAAAGAAGTATCTACCCATTGCCTATAGCCCCTATTCACTTTGAAATATACCAGTGGTGAACACTAATTGGTAAATATATATAGTATTTAATTGTTTCCAAAAAGTTTTGCATATAATATGTTTTCTGAACTTCACAACAATCTTGTGAGGAACTTAGTGTAGTGTCTCCATTTTAGAGAAAACTGAGGCCCTGAAGAGCTAATTTGCTCCTGGTTATATAACTAGAAAGTATAAAAAGTGGAATCTGAATCCAAGTGTTCCTGACACTAAGTCTGGGTGCCATTCTCTACAGTGTACCAAATTAGGCAAGATTTAGATAAACGCGTAACTTGTTTGCATTCATTTGGTGTCAGTAGCTGCATTTAATGAACACATCAAGTGGAACAAAATGTGTCTAAAATTCTTCATGTATGTTTAGTTCTTACTTGCTCATCTTCATGAAGCTATCCTGGAGACCACAGGTGACTTTTATTTTCCTTGCAGAAGGACTATATTACTAGAAAATGTTTCACATTTATGGAGCATTTTAAGATGTACAGCACTACATTCATTATCTAATTCAATACTTACAACAGCCCTATGAGTTGGAGAAAGCAAGGTTTATTAATCTATATTTTGTAGTTGAAGAAACAGGTTTGAAAGGTAAACATCTTGGTTAAGGTCATGTAGCTAGAACACGAACGTTTGAAAAGAAGTTGCACTTGAAACCCAGAACTCTTACACTGCTGATTTATTGACTTTCAAACTGTCTCAAAAATTTTGATTTTTGAGTCAGTTGATTGACTAAAATATATCATATCCTCACTTATATATAACTTCTAAAAATATGCTTTCCATCTAGGAATATAAAACCCTTGATTTTCCAAATCCTATTGGTATTTATTAGAAACTTGTTTGGCACACACATTTGAGAAATTTGAAATAATTTACTGTAAAGCCCCATGTAAATAACCCCTATGAAGTTGAATCTTGTTACAGTAAAAGCCCATGTTATTTCCTGGTCTCTTTGACTTATTATTTTTGAATTTCATTGTATGACATATGATCTTTCTGGAAGCAAATACACATTTACCTGAGACTAGAACTTTTTTTTTGATACACTGGGATTTAATGTGAATAAGTATCTGTCATTTTGTAGTTGAGAAAGATATTGAAGCATATAACAGCCAAATGAGTTTCTGCCTTGTCTCTCATTGTATGAATAAATATTGAATTAATATTTAATGAATAAATATTTAATTTGTAGCATATAATTTTATGCAGAAAGGCAGTATGCCATTGGGACTGGAATGTTGTATTTAGATATAGAAATATCTCCATTCATATCTCACCTCTGAAATTTACTAGCTACTGATTGGGACTTTCTATGTTTCAAGCAACTTTCTGGGACTAGCAGACTAAGTCAGTTGGAGAAAATTCCAACATCAGGTGTTTTATAGCAGATGAAATCACAGAATTTTTGCATAATCATGAAATTTTATACTTGCCTAAGTTTGTTATTGTTTCTCTTATATTTTTAAAGAAAAGCCATTAATTACAGAACTATATCTTCAACACATTTTATATGCATATATACAAATGTATCAACTATACATAATGCATATATATGTTTATATGCATGTGTAAATTTCATTTGCAGACAGCCTAGTTCCTAAAATGAATATTGTAGTAAGTAAATTTTCAATCAAGCAATCTGTCAACAAGTATTTATAAAATGCTGTCAATATAAAAAAATAATCACATGCTCCTAACAATTGGAATAAGATTATTTATTCTTTCAGAAAAATAAGGTAGAGATGAAGTTAACTCTTACTGTGTCTTTGCTTTCTACTGAACCAGTCAGAGGTCATCTAACTGATAGAGTTTACTTTCAGGTCTACAAATACTTTTCTGTTTGTTACCCATTTAATGGTGAAAGGTGACTGGCTTTAATTGGTTCTTCCATTACAACCACGACCACCTTTTGAAAAGTTGATTTTCTTTCTTTTATAGGTGAGGAAATACATTCAAAGGTGATAAGTGACTTGTGCAGGAGAATGCTTGAAGTAGCATTTAAACCTATGTCTTCTCAACTCTAAGCCCAGGTCCTTGTTTAAAATTGAAACTGATTTTCAAAGTGCAAGTTAAGACATACATTCACTACAGAAAGTGGAATGCATAGAATGATATTTGAAATATTGTAAGCACTTTCTATGCTAATGCTAAATGACTGTTATAAGTCACAACTTCTACCTCAGTTTCCTCATCTCTAAAAGATGATAATAAGGATTTTTGTAAGGATCAAATACGATAATATTTATAACACACTCAGCACAGTACTTTGCACATAGAAGGTGCTATATAATGCTAACTCTAAGAAGGTAATTGAACTAGGTTGGTGACATAGTGAGTTTTCTGGGTAATGTATCACATCTTGCAACATAAATTCTGTATAACTCCAGTTTAGACATTTTCTGGTGTCTCCTCGTGGAATTACAACTACTTTTGTTGCATACTTTCATGGAGATACACTGAAGATTTTACTTGAACTCCTTTGCAAGAAACTTCTTGGTCTTGAATGTCTAGAAAAAATCATAGTGAGGAAGTCACCATCAGACCTATATCACAATGGTGAGATGAACAAAAAGGGCAAAGATTATGTCTTCTATTTCTGTTTATATCAATTCTTAGCACAGCTCTCATCCCAAAAAATGTTCAGCAAGCCACCTCCTATAATGCTGTTTTTTTTTTTTTTAACAAAGGCAATCAAAGTTGGTCACCACACAATATTTTTGGTATTATGTACAATATTCTTCTGGTTCTGCTCACTTCAATCAGCATTGGTTCAGATATGTCTTCTCAGCTTTTTTCTGAAGTTCAACTGCTCATCATTTCTTATGGAACAATAGTATTCGATTATATTTGTATACCACAACATATTCAGCCATCCCCCAATTGATGGACATTCCCTCAATTCCCAATTTTTGGCAACCACGGAAAGAGCTGTTATTCATATTTTTGCACAAGTGGGTCCTTTTCCCATTTTTATGATCTCTTTGGAATACAGACATAGAAGTGTTATTGTTGGGTCAAAATTATGCACATTTTATAGCCCTTTTGGCATAGTTCCAAATCATTGGATCAGTTTAGAACTCTACTACAATGCATTAGTGTTCCAATTTGCCCACATCTTCTCCAAGATTTATCATTTTCCTGTTTTGTCATGTTGGCTGATCTGACAGGTATGATGTGGTATGTCAGAGTTGCTTTGATTTGCACTTCTCTGATCAATAGTGATTTATAGCTTTTTTATAAATACAGATAGCTTTAATTTCATTATATGACAATCACTTGTTCATGTTCTTTGACTATCAACTGGAGAATGGTTGGTATTCTTATAAATTTGACTCAGTTTTCTATATATTTTGAAAATGAGGCCTTCATCAGAGACACTGGCTATAAAAATTGTTTTCCAACTTTCTGGTTCCCTTCTAATCATGGTGGGACTTGCTTTGTTAGTTCAAAACCTTTTTTAAATTTAATGTTATCAAAATTATCCATTTTGCATTTTGTAATGTTGTCTATATCTTGTTTGATCAAATTCTTCCATTTCCCAAAAATCTGACAGGTAAACTATTTCTTGCTCCCTTAATTTGCTTATAGTATCAGCTTTTATATCTAAATCATGTACCCATTTTGATTTTATCTTGATATATCATGCAAGATATCTATGTCTAGTTTTTAGCATATTGTTTTCCAGTTTTCCTAGCAGTTTTTGTCAAATAGTGAGTACTTATCTCAGAAGCTGGAATCTTTGGATTTATCAAACAGTTGATTTCTATAGTCTTTGCCTACTGTATCTTATGTAACTAACCTATTCCACTGATCCACCATACTATTTCTTTACCAGTACCAAGTATTTTTGGTAATTACTTCTTTATAATACAGTTTCAGATCTGGTATGGCTAGGCCACCTTCTCTTGCTTTTCTTTTCCTTAATTCCCATAACAATCTGGATCTTTTCTTCTGCTGGATGAATTTTATTATTTTTTCTAGCTCTAAAAATTTTAGTAGTATGATTTGTATGGCACACAATAAGTAAATTAATTTAGGTAGAACTGTCATTCTTATTTATTTATTTATTTATTTTTGCTTTTTGGAGGGAGGAGGTCAGGGCAATTGGTGTTAAATGACTTGCACAAGGTCACAAGAGTAGTTTGTGTGTGTGTGTGTGTGTGTGTGTGTGTGTGTGTGTGTGTGTGTGTGTGTTAAGTCTCTAAGCCTGGATTTGAACTAAGTTCCTTCTGACTCCAGGCCAGTGCTCTACTCACTGTGCCACCTAGCTGCCCCTGAATTATCATTTTTATTGTATTATCTCAGCTTACCCATGAGCAACTGATAATTTTTCAATGATCTAGATTTGACTTTATCTGTGTAAAAAGTATTTTATAATTGTTTTCATATAGCTCCTGGCTTTGTGTTGGCAGGCAGAATCACAAATGTTTTATACAGTCTACAGTTACTTTAAATGGAATTTCTATTTCTGTCTCTCCCTCTTGGCCTTTGTTAGTAATATATAGAAATGCCAATAACTTTCGTGAGTTTATTTTATAGCCTGCAACTTTGCTGAAATTGTTTATTATTTCAAGTAGTGTTTTTACTTGATTCTCTAAGTATACCTTCATCTCATCTGCAAAGAGTGATGGATTTGTTTCTTCATTGCCTATTCTAATGCCTTCAATTTCTTTTTCTTCTCATTGCTAAAGCTAACATTTATAGTATAATATTGAATAATATTTTTGATAACGGGCATAATTGTTTCACTTCTTATTTTATTGGGAATGTGTCTAGCTTATCAGCATTTCATATAATGCTTGCTGATGGTTTTAGATGAATGCTGGCTATCACTTTAAGGAAAATTCCATTTATTACTATGCTTTCTAGTGTTTTTATTTTTCAGGTATAATACAATTATTATTCATACAAAAATACATAATACACAGAAGTCTCATAAGAGAACATTAACAAAAACTTAAAAGCGTGAAACAACCCGAGCATAATATTACATTCTCCCAGGAGATTGAGACTTGAAACATTCTTTAAAATGAAATATTTGGTGAGATAGCTGAATAGCCATATCACCTTTGCCTCACCCTTCAAGTCCTACTGTCAGTGGTTATTTTCTCTGACAAAGTGTTGCTACAAAAACATACCTGCTATCAATTAGCTTTTACTGAGAAATCCAGGGACTACTGAGGTAGACACTCCCCAAAAGTCCATCTCTCATGATTGCTATTTAATCACCTATGGTCAGGGAAAGGAATATGAAGCAGAAAAGTCAGGCACAGACTTGGGGTAGAGCATTAGGTTTATTTAGGTCAGCATATATTCTCACAGTGCCACATAGGAGCAGCTTCTAGAGGAGAAGGTATTTAAGAGAGGGAGCATGGATCATGACATATTATGTGGCTCAAAAAACGAATTTCTTTTTTTGCTATTTTTTGTTAAGAAAATGAGGTATAACTTATATTTTCAATACTTCTATATCACTCATTCACTGGTCAAATAATTTGACTTCAGTTTGCTATTGCATTTACCATTTACATGTGGCAAACTGATGGTTCCCAGTCATAGATAAGTTTTATTTTGTAATTTCTTGGTTTGTAATTAATTCTCTCAACAGCATATAAGAATCACCTGAGTTTGACAGCTCAGTTTTTATTAGACATTTCATAAGGTAGATTTAGTTTTCATAAAAGTTTACTCCAAAATGTACTCATACTCTTTTCTTATTATTGGTTTGCTCTCATGTGGATACAGATTGAGAAACCAGATATTTTAACACCACAAGGATGTAGTAATCAACAAATCTTTCTTGACAAGGATTCTTGTCTTTCTCATACCTCTATATCTGCTATAAGAAGTCTAATAACTTCAAATTAATAGAAACATTTTGATTCCCTTGACTAAAAAGTTCATTGAAAAACTTTCATCAAAGTTTCATTTCTGCTTTGGCAAAGATACCAAAGCTTCCTCATCTCATCTATAAAATGTGAGTTCTTTTTCAACTGTACATTATCTAGGATCCTGTGAAATACCAACCAATAACAATTTAGTGATTGCTAATTGAAAAATAAAACAATTTCAGAGAGAGCTGTGAATTTCTCTGGAAAGCTTTCTACCATTAGGTGGATAGTCTCGGGAGTTGAAATAATCCAACAATGCCTTTCATTTTTTTTTTTCTGTTTGACTGCTCCAAGGTAAAGTCTGAGTAACTTCTGAACTTGGCTAGAACTAGCTATGGTCTGGAGAGCTTGTTGTCTAAATGCAGAAGGATGCCAAGTTATTATTCCTTCTAATAATGTTATATGTTTTTCTTGCAGTCAATTCTAAAATGCATGACTAACCCTCTTTCTCTGTCCCCAAATAGTCTTTCACCTGAACATCTGCTTTTTCCCCAATTACACAAAATCATCTTCCTTGAAGAAGCACTTGAAATAATAGTGTTAGTTTTGTCAAGGTTCATTGCAAAAGGAATGAGCTACCATGCTGAGAGCATGGTCTAGTGGGAAAAGTTTAGGCTAGATGTTAGTAGATTCTCTGCCTATACATCTTGTTAACTCTCTTAATGATGATGATGATGATGATGATGATGATGATGATGATGATGAGATGCCAAGTGATTTCCCAAGACTGCATATATAATAAATATTAAATTTAGCAATAGAAGCTTGTTTTTCCATTTCCAAGAAAAGTGCTTATTTCACTATTCTGGTGGTATTAAACATATGTCCAATGAATCTCATGTAACCCCCAATACACCAAGCGTGGCTTGAACCAGATTAAAATAAAATGTGGAAATATGTAATAAAATGAGTAAAAACACAATAAATGTAGATAATATATTTTAAAACCAAATATATTTTAAAACCAAAACAGCCCATAAGGATCCTTATGTATGCATCAGTGGCTCATGTTTTTATTTAACCTTATTGTATATTAGAGATAAAGAGATAAAGAAGTTACTAAGCTGCACTGGTCAGTGAAACTTCTATGCCAGGTATTTTCTAGTCAGATGAAATCACAAGTCTGAACCCTCTTCTCTTCCTCCACCAAAAAAAAAAAATCTAGTTACCAAATATCTATGTTTTATGAGCACAGAACTTAAGAGCTTAGCAGAACATTAGAGATTATATAGCCAAAGAGCCTGGTTCTAATTTTACAGAGAATACAAACAATTCCTGTCTATATCATGGTATCCATAGAATTTTCCTCACCATATTCCTGGTTATGCATTTTAAAAATATTAATTATTTAATTAATTCTTAGTTTTTAACATTCACCTCAAATTTTCTCCTCCTCCCTCCTCTCCTTATACACCAAGATGGCATGCAATCTGATATAATCTCTAGATATACATTGATATTAAACATATTTTCAAATTGGTCATGTTGTAAAGAAGAATTAGAACCACTGGGAAGAACCACAAGAAAGAAGAAACAGAGCAAGACATAGATGGAGAGAGAGACAGAGAGAGACAGAGAGACAGAGAGAGACAGAGAGACAGAGAGAGAGAGAGTTCTTTGATCTGCAATCAGACTCCTTAGTTGTTTATATGGATGTGGATAGTATTTGTTCTTCTTCTTTTTAATAAAATTAACAAATGGTTTATTTATTTTATTTTTTTCATAAAACTAGCTCTTAGGTTTATTTATTAGTTCAATAGTTTCCTTCATTTCAATTTTATTAATCTTCCCTTTGATTTTGAGAATTTCTAATTTGTTTTTTAATTGTGGATTTTTAATTTGTTCTCTTTCTGACTTTTTAGTTGCATAACTGACTCATCTGTTTCCTCTTTATTTTATTTATGTAAGCATTTAGAGATATAAAATTTCCCCTAAGGCTTGCTTTAGTTGTAACCCATAAGTTTTGGTATGTTGTCTCATTATTGTCATTCTCTTGGATAAAGTTATTGATTATTTCAACGATTCCTTGTTTGACCCACTCATTCTTTACTATTAGATTATTTACTTTCTAATTAATTTTTAGTCTATCTTTCTACAGCCCTTTATTACATATTATTTTTATTTCATGGGTTTTTTTTTGTTTTGTTTTTTTTTTGCTTTTCGGAGGGCAATTGGGGTTAAGAAACTTGCTCAAGGTCATATGGCTAGGTTTTTGTTTGTGTGTGTGTTAAGTGTCTGAGGCCGGATCCGAATTCAGGTCCTTCTGACTCAAGGGCCAATGCTCTACTCACTGTGCCCCCATGCTATTTTTTTAAAAGATGCATTTAATATTTCTGCCTTTCTGCATTGGATTATGAAGATTTTTATGCCTTAGTATATGGTCAACCTTTTGTTTAAGTGCCTGACAAACAAGTATATTCCTTTCTATCCCCATCTTGTTTTCTCCAAAAGTCTACCATATCTAACTTTTCAAAATTTCTATTCACCCCCTTATCTTCATTCTTTTTTTATATTATGGTTGGATTTATCCAGTTTTGAAGACTGAGGTTGAAATCCCCCACTAATAAAAGTTTACAATCTATTTTTTCCTGTATCTCAATTAACTTCTCCTCTAAGAATCTGAATGCCATATCACTTGGTGCATATATGTTTAATATTGTTATTACTTATTTCTCTATGGTACCTTTTAGAAAGACATAGTTTCCTTCCTTATCTTTTTTGGGGAGGCTTTTTGGAGGGCAATTGGGGTTAAGTGACTTGCCCAAAGTTACACAGCTAGTAAGTTTGTCAAGTGTATGAGGCCGGATTTGAACTCAGGTCCTCCTAACTCCAGGGCCGGTGCTCCATTCACTGCACCAACTGGCCACCCCTCCTTATCTTTTTTAAATTAGATGTATTTTTAATTTTGCTTTGTCTAAGAAAGGATTCCTACCGCTGCTTTTTTTTCCTTTAGCTAAAGCATAATATATTGTGCTCTAGCCTTTTACCTTTACTCAGTGTCTTTCTGAATCAAATGTTTTTCTTGTAAGCAACATATTGTAACGTTATGTTTTTTTAATCCATTCTGCCATCTGGTTCTGTTTCATGGGAGAACTCATCCCATTCTCATTCACTCTTATTGTTATTAACCAGGTCTTTTTCTCCATCTTATTCCCCTTCCCCCATCAATAATTTTCTCTTTCCTTGCACCCTTTCCCACCTCACCAGTGTTTTGCTTCTGACCACTACCTCTTTCAAACTGCCCTTCCATCAGTCCCACTTCCTTTTCTTTTGACTCCCCCTACTATTTCTTCCCACACTTTTATTTATCTTTTCCCCTTTTCTTTTCCCTTTCTCCTCCTACTTCCCTATAGGGTAAGATAGATTTCTATAACCAAGTGAATGTGTGTTATTCCCTCTTTGAATGAATTCTAACAATGGAAAGATTCAAATGATGTTCACCACTCTCTCTTCTTACCCTCTAATACAATAGGTCTTTGTGCCTCTTCTAGTGATATAATTTACCTTATTTTGTTCCCCTTTTTCTGCCAATAAAATCATTTTGAAACCTTAATTAATAAATTTCTTTATCATCACATCAAAGTTAACTTATACCCACTCCCATTGTCCATTTATACCCCTTCTAACTGTCCTAATGAAGATATTCTCAAGAGATATAAGCATCATCTTCCCATTTAGGAATATAAACAGTTTGATCTTATGGAATAATTTTTTTTCTTTCCTGTTTAGCCACTTCCCTTGAGTCTTATATTTGAAAATAAAATTTTCTCTTCATCTCTGGCCTTTTTTCCAGTAGTAATTGAAATTCCCCTTTTTAATTGTATGTCCAACATTTCCCCTGAACAATTATGTTCAGTTTTGCTCCTTTGCCTTCCAAAATATCATATTCCAAGTCCTCTGATTGATTCATGTAGAAACAACTATGCCCTGCGTAATCCTGACTCTCTTTCCAAGGTATTTAAATTGTTCCTTTCTGATTATTATACTATTTTCTCCTTGACCTAATAATTCTGGAATTTGGCTATAATATCCTTTGGAGTTTACATTTGGAATCTCTTTTAGGAGGTCATCAGTGGATTCTTTTAATGGCTATTCTACCCTGCAGTTCTAGGATAACAGGATAGTTTTCATTAATAATTTCTTGAAAGATACTTTCCTGGTTCCTTATTTTTTTAATTATGCTTTTCAGGCAGTTCAATAATTCTTAAATTATTAGATCTATTTTCCTTGTCAGTTGTTTTTCCAATGATTTTATTATATTCTATTTTTTCTTACATTTGATTTTATTTGATGAATCTTGACGTCCTGTGGAGTCATTAGTATCCACTTGCTCAATTCTAATTTTTATTTATATATTTATTTATTATCTTTATTCATTTATTTATTCCATATTCATTCATTCATTCATTTATTTGTTTGTTTGTTTGTTTTTCCAAATGCTTTATTACCTTCCAGCTTACATCATTCATTTCGGGCCGGATTTTGAATCACAATTGTCCCCCCATTTTTCCCCTACCGACTACCCCAGAATAGCAGTCCCAGAGGATATCCCCTCATGCAAACTACTCTCTCCCATATCTTCTCCCATACCACCTTCTACTTTTCCATTAGGGCAAGGTGAATCTCTGTGCCACATTGCCTGCACATCTTATCTCCCAATTACATGCAAAATAGTATTAATTATAGTATATATATTTGAAACATTGTATTTTAAAATTTTGAATTCCAAATCAATTCCCTTCCTTCCTTGTCACCCACTCCCTCTGGGAAGATAAGCAATTCAGTATATGCTGTACATGTATAGCTATGCAAAATATTACCATAATAAATGTATTGTAAAAGACTGACTATATTTCCATCCCAACCATCCGACCCCGCACCTGATCAATTCTTTACGTTGATCCTGTCCCTCTTCAAAAGTGGGTACCTCCAACCTCCCATCCCCCCAGGATAACCTCCCCTCCATCATTCCCCTCTAAACCCCTTCCCCCTTACACTGCAGGGTGTGATATCCCATTTATTATTCTCTATTTATTCTCTATTATCATTCTCTCCCTGAGCCAAATTCAATTAGAATATCGTTTTGCCTTTTAGCCTTCCTGTTCTTCCCCTCCCTGCAACTACTTCCCCTTGTCTCTTCTACATGAGATAGTTTACCCCCACAATGTCTCTCCCCATCTAATCTTGGCACATT
This sequence comes from Gymnobelideus leadbeateri, assembly GCA_011680675.1. Lineage (NCBI taxonomy): Eukaryota > Metazoa > Chordata > Mammalia > Diprotodontia > Petauridae > Gymnobelideus > Gymnobelideus leadbeateri. The sequence goes on from WOXC01004358.1 coordinate 173,455, forward strand.
CCTCTCTTACCTCTTAATTTCACCCCTTAAATATCATCCCTTCTCACCAAATTTGACCTGTGCACTCTATCCACATATACCTGTAAACATATATACACACATTCACATATGTATTCATATGCCCATATACCCTTCTTCAATTATTTTCATACTGAGAAAGCTTTCATTATTCATGGTTATTGTTTTTCCATGTAGGAATGTAAATAGTTCAACTTTGAAAAGTTACTTTTGATTTCTTTTCCCTGTTTACCTTCTCAAGCATCTCTTGCTTCTTGTGTCTGAATGTCAAATTTACTATTCAACTCTGGTTTTTCCCTCAAGAATGCCTGAAAGTCGGGGGGCAGAGCCAAGATGGTGGAGTAGAAACAGCTCCTCCAAGCCACTCTGCCCCTAGATTCCCCCTAAACTATGTAAAAGGGGACTCTGAAAAACTCCTGGAGCCCCAGCACCAACAGAACGACACAGAGAAGCTAACCTCCCGCTGAAGACAGCCCAGCAGCCCTGCAGGAAGGACCAGCGCAGCGATCTGGGACCTGGCAGCGCACAGCACGCAGAACACAGGAGCCGAGTCAAGCTCAGGTCTGCATGAGCCGAGGTTTTAGCCCCAGGGCGGCAGGGCCAGCAGCCGGCTGGAGGAACCCCAGAACACCAGGAGCTGTGGCGACTTCAGAATTATCAACATAGACATGCCTAGGAAAAAGTAAGAGGTTAGTGTCCTATGGACTTTGGGACTGGTATTTAGGGAATGCGTCGGCTCCCTCACCTGGGGGCTAGAAGCCACTGAGGAGACACGCTATTTTGCAGTTTTCAGAGGCAGCTCCAGCTCCCGGCCTCCAAATTGTAGGGAGATCCAGCAATCAGTCTTGGGGGGTAATTGCTCTTGCTTTAACCTCCCTGGATCTGGATTGTGATCTAGGGTGGAAGTCATGGGTGGGTTTACAGCTTGCCAGAAACGGAAGTTGCCCCCCACACATTCGAGATGAAAATTCCTCTATCTGGCCTTAAAACCATAGTGTGGCAACAAGACCAAAAGTCAAGTAATTAAGTGGCAACATGCCAAGGCAAAGGAAACAGAAAAATGCAACCCTAGACTCCTATTTTGGGGGCATAGAGTGGGAAAAGGACTGTGAGGTCAGAAGTCCTGCTCCAAAAGCCCCAGGGGAAAACATGAGCGGGTTGCAGGCCATAGAAGACCTTAAGAAGGACTTTAAAAATCAAATAGGAGAAGTGGAGGAAAAATTGGAAAGAGAAATGAGAAGGATGCAAGAAAAGTATGAAATGAGGGTCAACAGCCTGACTGAGGAAAACAACACCTTAAAAATAGACTGACTCAAATGGCAAAGGAGGCCCAAAAGGGCAATGAGGAGAGGAATGCCTTAAAAAGTCGAATTTGCCAGATGGAAAAAGAATCTCAAAAGTTCACTGAGGAGATTCATTCCTTCAGAGCAAAGGGAAGCTTATGACTTTATGAGAAATCAAGATGCTGTTAAGCAGATCCAAACAAATGAAAGATTAGAAGGCAATGTGAAATATCTCATGGGAAAAACCACTGACCTGGAAAATAGATCCAGGAGAGACAATTTAAAGATTATTGGTCTACCTGAAAGCCATGATCAAAGAAAGAACCTAGAAATCACCCTTCAAGAAATTCTCAAGGAAAACTGCCCTGATGTTTTAGATCCAGAGGGCAAAATAGAGGTTGAAAGAATCCACCGACCAACTCCTGAAAAAGATCCCCAAAAGAAAACTCCCAGGAATATTATAGCCAGGTTCCAGAATCCCCAGATCAAGGAGAAAACACTACAAGCAGCCAGGAAGAAACAATTTCAATACTGTTGAAACACAATCAGAATAGCCCCGGACCTGGCAGCTTCTATACTGAGGGATCTAAGGGCATGGAATATGATATTCCAGAGGGCAAAAGAACTGGGAATGAACCCAAGGGTCACCTACCCAGCAAAACTGAGTATTTTCTTTCAGGGGAAAATATGGTCATTCAGTGGAATAGAGGACTTTCAAGCATTCTTGAGGAAAAAAACCAGAATTGAATAGAAAATTTGACATCCAGACACAAGAAGGAAGAGATGCCTGAGAAGGTAATCAGGGAAAAGAAATCACAAGGAACTTATCAAAGTTGAACTATTTACATTCCTATATGGAAAAGCAATAACTGTGACTGATGAGATCTTTCTCACTATGAAAATAATGGAAGAAGGGTGTGTGGTCATATGAATACATATGTGAATGTGTGTGTATATGGTTACAGTTATATATGGATAGAGGGTATAGGTTGAATTTGTTGGGAAGGGAGAATCCTCAAGGGATGAATTTATGAGGTGAGAGAGGAAAGTAGCAAGAGGAGATGGGGAGAGATAGGGTAGGGTAAACTATCCCATGTAGAAGAAGCAAGGGGAAGTAGTTGCAAAGGAGGGGGAGAATAAGGAAGGCTAAAAAGGCAAAACCACATTCACATTGGATTTGGTTCAGGGAGAAAATGACATACATACTAAATGGAATATCTCAACCTGCAGCAGGATAGGGGGAAAGGGGATGAGAGGAGGGATGATGGATGGGAGTGCATCCTTTGGGGGAGGGGAGGTTGGAAGTACCCACTATAGAAGAGGGACAGGATCATGTAGGGAATGGGCCAGGTGGGGGGTCGAATGAGTGGGAAGGAATTATAAGCAGCCTTGTACAATATATCTACTATGATAATATTTTGCATAGCTAGACATGTACAACATATACTGAATTACTTATCTCCCAAGAGGGAATGGGTGACAAGGGAGGAAGGAAATGGATCTGAAATTTGAGGTCGTAACATTAAATGTTTCAAATATATATAAATACTATTATTAATACTCTTTTGCTTGTAATAGGGAGATAAGATGTGCAGGCATTGGGACGAAAAGATTCACCTTCCTCTAATGGAAAAGTTGATGGGGGTACGGGAGAAGGTATGGGAGAGAGCAGATTGGAGGAAGTGATATTTTTTGGGACTACTATTCTGGGAGGTTGGGTAGGGGAATAATGGGGGGGAAATGATTGTAACTCAAAATCTGGCAGAAATGAATCATGTAAAACAGAGGGTAATAAAGCATTTGTTTAAAAAAAAAAAAGAATGCCTGTAAGTCCTCTATTTCACTGAATGACCATATTTTCCCCTAAAACAAGATGCACAGTTTTGCTGAGTAGGTGATTCTTGGTTTTAATCCCAGCTTCTTTGCCATCTGGAATATCATATTCCATGCCCTTCTATCCCTCAATGTAGAAGCTGCCATGTCTGGTGCTACTCTGAATGTGTTTCCACAATATTGAAATTGTTCCTTTCTGGCTGCTTGTAGTATTTTCTCCTTGATCAGGGAGTTCTGGAACCTGACTATAATATTCCTAGGATTTTCTTTTAGGGATATTTTTCAGGAGGTGATCTGTGGATTCTTTCAACCTCTATTTTGCCCTCTGGGTCTAAAGCATTAAAAATTTTCCTTGAAACTTTCTTGAAGTATGATTTCTAAGTTCTTTCTTGGGTCATGGATTTCCGGTAGTACAATAATTTTTAAATCACCTCTCCTCACTCTATTTTCCAAGTCAGTGGTTTATTCCATGAGATATTTCACATTGCCTTCTATTCTTTCAATTGCTTGGATCTGTTTAACAGCATCTTGATTTCTCATAAGTCAGTAGCTTCCATTTGCTCCAATCTAATTCTGAAAGAATAAATCTCCTCAGTGAGCTTTTGAGATTCTTTTTCCATCTGGCAAATTGGGGTTTTTAAGGCATTCTTCTCCTCCTTGCCTTTTTGAGGGTCTTTTGCCATTTGAGTTAGTCTGTTTTTTAAGGTGTTATTTTCCTCAGTCAGGCTGTTGACTCTCATTTCATAGTTTTCCTGCATCCTTCTCTTTTCTCTTCCAAATTTTTCCACCACTTCTCTTATTTGGTTTTTAACATCCTTCTCAACATCCTTTTTGACCTGTAACCAGGTCATATTTTCATTTGGAGCTTTTGGTGCAGGATTTCTGACCCACAGTCCTCTTCTTGTTCCATCTTCTTTGCCCCCCAAATAGGAGGCTAATGTTGAATTTTTCTGCTTATTGTGTTTCCTTTGCCTTGGCAGGTTTTCATTTGCTTGACTTTTGGGCTTGTTGCCACTGCAGGTCTCTGCCATCAGACAGGGGAGCTTCCATCCCAAACATTGGGGTCTTCTCAACTGCCGGAGGTATTAGTTGGGTGCCCTCTCTGAAGCCCATACACACTGTGGCATGCTGGACACACACCCCAAGACCTCCACCCCAGACCACAATCCAGATCCAGGGATCTAAAAGCAAGAGGGATTACCCTCCAGACTGATCGCCAGATCCCCCTACAGTTTGCAGGCCAGGAGCTGAAGCTGCAACTGAAGCTGCAAAATGTCCGTTGTGCCACACTTCCTCAGTGACTTCTCGCCCCCAGCAGAAAAAGATGACCCCTTCCCAAATACTAGTCCCAAAGTCCATAGGGCACTAACCTCTCACTTTGTCCTAGGCATCTATGTGTTGGTAATTCTGGAAAAGCCACAGTTGTTGGTGTTCTGGGATTGCTTCATCTGGCTACTTACCTGGCTGCCCCAGGGCTAAAACCTTTGATTCATGAAGTTATGGGCTCTGCACCCAGAGCACTTCACTTGCCACTCCCTACTGGGCTGTCCTCAGCAGGAGTTTAGCTTCTCTGTGTCGTTCTGTGGGTACTGGAGGTCCAGAGGTTGTTCAGAGTCCTCTTTTACATAATTTTGAAGTGGTGTGGGCTGTTGCACTGTGGAAGTTCTATTTCTACTCTAGCATCTTGTCTCTGCCCCTCTTAATTCTAATTTTTAAGGTATTATTTTTGGTCAATTATTTTCTTCATTTACCTCATTTTCCATTTGGACAATTCTACTTTTTAAGGAGTTGTTTTCTCCAGCGAGGTTTTTTTTTTTTTTCCAATTTGATGAATTGTATTTTTAAGGATTTGTTTTCTTCTGTCAATAATTAAAAAAAATATTTTTTTAACATTCAATTCCATAAGCTTTTGTGTTTTAAATTCTCTCTCTCTCTCTCCATAAGATGGTGTGCAATATGATATGGGCTCTACATATACATTCATATTAAACATATTTTCACATTAGCCATATTGTAAAGAAGAATTATAATCACTGGAATGAAACACAAGAAAAAAGAAACAAAACCAAACAAAAAAAAGAGGGAGAGAGGTTAATTTGTATGCTTTGATCTGCATTCATACTATAATTCTTTCTCTTGATGTGGATAGAATTTTCCATAATTAATTTTTGGAGTTGTCTTAGGAATTTGCATTGCTAAAGAAGAGCCAACTCAAAGTTGATCATCATACAATGTGACTGTAACTGTGTACAATGTTCTCCTGGTTATGCTCCCCTCACACAGTATTAGTTCATATAAGTATTTTGAGGTTTTTCTAAAGTGCACCTTTTCATAATTTCTCATATTATACTAGTATTTAATTACATTCATATACCACAGACTATTTAGCCATTTCCCAACTGAAGGGCATACCCTCAATTTCCAATTCTTTGCTATCACATAAAGAGAGATTTTATATATATATACATATATATATATATATATATATATATATATATATATGAGAGAGAGAGAGAGAGAGAGAGAGAGAGAGAGAGAGCACTGCGAAAAAAATTGAGAAATATGCAAGACAGAGTCAACAGGTTAGAAAAGAAAGGACAAAAATTGACTGTAACCCACATATATTATACACACACACACACACACACACACACACACACACACACACACACACACACACACACATATATATATATATATATATATATATATAATATGACTCTGTCTTGCATAGCTTTTTTTCTGTCTATCTTATTTGATTTTTAAAATCCTTCTTGAGCTCTTCCAAGAAAGCTTTTTGTGCTTGAGGCCAATTAATACTTCTCTTCAATGCTTCAGGGTAGGTTGTCCTCTTCTGAGTTTGTGTTGTGATCTTCCCTGTCTATGATGATTGTTCATTTTTACTTATTGCTCTTTTGGGGGCCTCTTTTGTGACTTTTAAAGTTGTGTTTTCTTTCTTGAGCACAGGGGACACTGTCCCAACCTACTTTTTCTGGGGCCAGGGGCCTATTCACTGACTTTGTGCTCTTGTGCCTGTAGCTTGGTTTTTGGAATTTTGGGGGGTCTATCAACTTACCTGATATTGAGTTGATGTCTTAGTGATGGTATCTGGCCTGTGCTGTTTGTGTCCACATTGGATATTTCTTCATATACTCTGGAGGCATGGTGAGCTACACTGTAGCATGTGATAATATTTAGAACTTGATTTTCTCAGTTCCCCTGGCTATGCTAAAGTGTGTTGGGGGTACTGGTGTTGGAATTTGTCCCTGGGACTCAGGATTTCCCACTGATTTGCAGAGGTAGGGATTACTGCTGGCTTCCTGGGACATTTTCTTTTTTGGACCATGCTCCCATTTTACCCAAGTGATATGGACCTTTTTTGATGATCCTCTAAGTCTCCTAGGCCAAAAGACCACCTTGTCTTTACACTGGCTCCACAATTCCAGGATTTATTCTGGGGTGTTTTTTCATGGTTGTTTGGATATATATGGGAGAGCTGTAGGAATTTATTGCTTACTCCACCATCTTGGCTCCCAGAAGTCCCTATAAAGCAGTTTCAATGAAGAAAAATATATATTTATAATACCACAGAATGATAAAGCAGAAATAAGAAAAGAGTATGATATTGCTAATGAACTCTGAGATGCCAAGGAAATAAAATAATGGCAAAGAGATTAGAGTAATATATCCAAAATATACAATGAACTCAATTGAATTTGCATCAGAAATGCAAGAATAGTTCCACATTAGGAAATAAATTGAATAATAAATCATATTAACTATAAAACAAATAAAATCATATGATTATAGCAATAGATGTAGAACAAGCCTGTTAAAAATGCAGCATTCATTTATAATTAATGTAAACTCTTAAACAAAATATATGAAATAAGTGTTCTTTAGCATGACCAAAAACGTTATCTGAAACAGAGGGCAGTGATTATATGTAAAGGTAAGATATTGAAAAATTTCCTCATCAAATTAGAACAGGAATATATATTTATATTTTTTCCTTTTTATTATTGATGACTATATGAAGTCCAAGAAAAACAAATTAATGTAATAAACATTACCATAATGTAGATAAGATTACCTTTATTTTTGGATGCTGGTTTACTTAGGAAATTAGAAATAATAATCAATAATGGATTATTATTATTAATGTATGTTAATAGAATAATAAAAAGAAAAATACAACTACAAGTACTATTAAAAATGCATTGAAAATATTGGAATTGATCTGCCAAGATATATATGACATCATATACATTTCAAATGAATTAATTTTAAAAATGAGTCCAGATTTATGTAATATTTAATTTCAGGGCCACACCAATATAATCAAAATAATAAAACAGTTTTCCCTGTTTATTTAATGGCATAACAATCAAATTGCCAAAGGATTATCATATATAACTACTGTAAATGTTTATAAAATCTGTATAGTAGAAGAAAATGTCATAATATTAGGGGAATGTTTTTCATTAAGGGGTAACCCAATATTCTACAACCTTCTTTCCTTTCTCTAGATATTACAAAAATACAAGTGAAATACTATTGTTTTCTATTACTTAGTCTATACCCTCATTAGGTCACATTCTTTTACTATCATACATTTCAACAAAGATATGTTTCATTTTTTCATTCTATCTTACTCTTTTCTTATATATTCAAAGTATTCACAACATTGCCTTCTGTGAGCAATTAATTTTAAATTCTTGCAGTGACACTGTAAGAATGCTAGTGGTAAAAAGTTAAATTGAGCGGGGCCAAGTCAAGATAGTGGAGTAGAATCAGAACTTCCTCAGAGCTCATGCCCACACCACTTCAAAATTATGGAAAAGGGGGACTCTGAATGGACCTCTGGAGATTCAGAACCCACAAAATAACACAGAGAAGTTAACATCCCATTAAGGACAGCCTGGCAGGGAGTGAGAATCACAGTGCTCTGGGAGTGGAGCCCAGGCCTGCTTCAGGCAAAGGTCCCCAGGGCAGCTGGAGCAGCAACTGGCTGAAGGGACCCGAGATCACCAGCAGCTGTAGCATTTGCAGAATTACCAACAAATAGATGCCTAGGGCAAAGTGAGTGGTCAGTGCCCTATGGACTTTGGGATTGCTTGGGAGAATAGGTCATGTTCCTCCCCTGGGCACAAGAAGCCTCTGAGGAACTGGCACAGCTTGCGCTGCATTGCCACATTGCAGATTCAGCTCCTGGTCTGTGAACTGTAGGGCGATACCTAGATCAGTCTGGGGGCTAATCATTCTTGCTTTACCCTTCTTAGATCTGGATTGCAGTCTCGGGTGAAGGTCTTGGGGTGTGTGACCAGATTGCCAGAGTTTGTGTAGGGTTCAGAGAGGCCACCCAACTAATGCTGCCGGCATTTGAGAAAACCACACTATTTGGAAGGGAATCTCCCCTCTCTGGTGCCAGAGTCCTACTGTGGCAACAAGCCCAAAAGTCAACTAATTGAGTGGCAACACGCCTAGGCAAATGAAACAAAATAAACAGAAAAATTCAACATTAAACTCCTATTTTGCGGGCAATGAGGATCAAAGCATGGAACAGGAGGATGACTGTGAGGTCAAAAATCCTGCACCAAAATCCCAACTGAAAATATGAGTTGTTTACAGGCCATAGAGGACCTTAAGAAGCAGTTAAGGGAAGTTGGGTGAAATTGGGAATAGAAATGAGAAGGATTCAGGAAAAGTATGAAATGAGAGTCAACAGCCTGACTAAGGAAAATAACACCTTAAAAAATAGAATAACTCAAATGTCAAAAGATGCTCAAAAAGGCAAAGAGGAGAAGAATGCCTTAAAAATCTGACTTTGCCAGATAGAACAGATGGAAAAAAAATCTCAAGAGCTCACTGAGGAGAATCATTCCTTCAAAATTAGACTGGAGCAAATGGAATCTAGTGATGTTATGAGAAATCATGATTCTATTAAGCTGATCCAAACAAATGAAGAAATAGAAGGCAGTGTGAAATATCTCATGAGAAAAACCACTGTCCTGGAAAATAGATCCAGGAGAGGTAATCTAAAAATTATTGGACTACCTGAAAACCATGATCAATAAAAAGAATCTAGAAATCATCCTTCAAGAAATTCTCAAGGAAAATTTCCTTGATATTTTAGAACCAGCGGGCAAAATAGAGGTTTAAAGAATCTAGAAATCACCTACTGAAAAAGATCCCAAAAAGAAAACTGCTAGGAATATTGTAGCCAGGTTCCAGAATTCTGACATCAAGGAGAGAATATTACAAGCAGCCAGGAAAAAAAAAACAATTTTATTATTGTGGAAACACAATCAGGATAGCGTAAGATCTGGCAGTTCTATACTGACAGAGCAAAAGGCATGGAATATGATATACTGGAGGGCAAAGGAGCTGGGATTAAAACCAAGAATCACCTACCCAGCAAAACTATCATGTTTCAGGGGAAAATATGGTCATCCAGTGGAATAGAGGACTTTCAAGCATTCTTGAGGAAAAAAAAACATACTTGAATAGAAAATTTGGCATTAAATCACAAGAAGCAAGACATGCTTGAGAAAGTTAACAGGGAAAATAAATCATAAGGAACTTATCAAAATTGAACTATTTACATTCTTACATGGATAAAAGATAACTGTAACTGTTGAAACCTTCCTCAGTATCAAAATAGTTGAAGAAGGGCATATGGGCATATGAATACATATGTGAATGTGTTTATATATGTTTACAGATATATGTGGGTAGAGGGCAAACATAAAATTTAATGGGAAGGGATGATACTTAAGGGGCAAAATTGAGAGGTGAGAGAAGAACATAATGAGAGGAGATGGGGAGATACAGGGTGGGGTAAACTATATCATGTAGGAGAGGCAAGGGAAAGTGGTTGCAGGGGAGGGGAAGAACAGGAAGGCAAAAAGCCAAAACTTTATTCTCCTTGAATTTTGCTCACTGAGAGAATGACATATGTACTAAATGGTATATCTAACCCTACAGGAGAGTAGGGGGAAGGAGGAGGATGGGGTGGATATGATGGACGGGAGGGCAGGCTGGGTAGTAGGGAATTTGGAAGCACCCACTTTTAAAAGGGGATAGGATCAAAGTGAGGCGTTGACCAGGTTGGAGGTGGGATAGGAGGGAGAGAAATGTAGTCAATCTTTAATAATTTATCTACTATGGTAATACTTTGCATAGCTATAGATGTACAGCATACACTGATTTGCTTATCATCCCAATGGGAGTGGTTGGCAGAGGAGGAAGGGAATGTGTCTGGAATTTGAAATTTAAAATCAAATGTTTTTTAAAAATATATAAATGCTATGATTAGTACTATTTTGCAAATAATTTGGACATAAGATGTGCAGGCATTGGGGCATGGGAATTCATGCCCTACTAGAAGAGTCAAAGGGGATATGGAAGAAGAGATGGGAGAGAGCAGATTAGATGAGGGGATAACCTGTGGGACTGCTATTATGGGGTTGTGGGTAGTGGAAAAATGGGGAAAATTGTAACTCAAAATCTGTCGGAAATTAATGATGTAAACCAGAAGTTAATAAAGCATTGAAAAAAAAAGTTAAGTTTTTGGGAGTGGCTAGGTTGTGCAGTGAGTAGAGTGCTGGCCCTGGAGTCAGCCCTGTGCTGGGATCTTGCATCAGACACTTAACACACACAAACAAAAACCTAGCTGTGTGACTTTGGATAAGTTACTTAACCCCAATTGCCCTCCAAATAAAAGTTAAGTTTTTGTTTCTAGAAATGTATTCAAGGAGGTTTGAAATTTTCTAAATAAATTCTAACAATTCTCCTCCTCTTTAAATTTGTGTCCATATTAATGTTCACTTTCATAGTCTCTTCTAAATATATGTGTTAAACACTTTCTTTGAAGAGAAATATTAAGTAGCATTTTGTCCTATTTGAATAAATTTTATTTTGTTTTGTTTTTCATAATAAACTTTCATATGCTCCAGCAGTACTTTCCTGACTCCCACTGGTCCTGGCAGGTAAAGACCCGAGGAAGAAGTTAATATGTCCCTTGGTGGAGTTCTAGGGGATGCTATTTATCTGGGATGTGTTTTTCTCCATATCCCCAATTATCAGTTGATATTTATTAATCAGCTACATTTAATTAATTTTTTGAAAGACATATTTGCTAAAGTGCTATAGTAAGGTAATTGGGAATAAAACAGTTCCCTTAAGAATGTCACAAATACATACATTTAAGGAATGGTCTACTCATGGTTAAATTATATATAACAAAGGTAGTTACCCAGCTTCTATAAACTTCTTTGCCAAAGTCCTCAAAATGTTCCACTTAGAATGGCACAGCTTTATTCTGAGCTCCTTGTAGAGCCCTAAAGCTACCACTTCTCAGGATGTGAGAGTGGTCCTTAGCAACTAATATATGCATTACTGCTAATAATGGCTATTCCTGGGATGCTGCTAGGAGATTGATGAGAAGTCTCATACCAACAAATACCCACAGTTTACAAAGTTGCTTTCTGCTGTAGAGAGGATAAAGTATCTCTATTCCTCTCCTCCCTCCTCAAGTATTTCAGAGAGTTGACTAAAAAATGATCTTTCTTCTATACTGTCACACATTTGAGTGAATGCTGGGTATAGAACTGTATTGATATTTTATGGAAAACTCTTAAAGTTTTACATGTCATACATTATGCTAATACCTTTGAATGATTGATCGATTGATTTTATAATTGTTTTCTCACATGATAAAAGCAGAAGGACTGGACTATGTGAATAATTACTTTGGTTGACTAATTGATTGACTTCAATATTATGCAATTTTTAAAAAGGCAAGCTGAGGCACATACTCTGAGTCAAATCAGTTTATTAACGATGATGCAAATACTGGCCAACCCAGTAATACCAACAACCCCCATGAGATGCGGGGAGGGCTCTCTTTAATGAAATGCGGGAAATAGGGGTGTTTCATAGAATATTACAATCAGTAATATCAAGGAAAGTGGGTTGGCATTCAGGTGTGACCAATTATGCCACTTTCTTAAGGGATGTTAATTCTTTATAAAATGCATCTCTCTCTTGTAATCTTTTCTAGGGTGCCAGTACCACTAGGCTTACTTACCACTTTGAGGAGATCAAATCTCTGATAATGACAGGCAAGGCCAGACGACATATTTTTTGGTGGATGTCAGAAGGATAAGATGATTAAATTTATAGAAAACAAGCAGATGGTTCAGGGACTAATAAAATGACTGATAAGAGTGTTGTCTTTCAATTATAGCTTTAAACTAAATTGGAGTGAAAACTGCATTCCTGAACTTAACTCAAGAAAGGAGAAATGTGAATTAAGCCATCCTACAAAATGTAACAATAAGTTAGAACAGAGTCAATTAAAGAACAGACTCAATCATTAGCTGCTATTGAATAATTTTAATTTCCATATAAAAGACAAATTAGAATATTGATATCATATGACAAGAATATTGGATAAACTAAAGCAAATATAGCTAGATTAAGACCAATTTTATGCTGATAACTTTTTTAAATTGTAAGAGAATGGAATATACAAGCACAGGCCAATTCTCAAACTTCAATGCCTATAAAACTTATAAGAAAAATTGAACATCCCCAGACAGAAATGATGGTTAAAAAATATAGAACTACTTGATCATGAATAGGTACAAAGCAGTTTAATGTCAGACATGGAAATGTTCCCTATTTTTATGAGATTCCTAGGATGATAGAGCAATGGAATTTTTAGGTACATTACTAAGATATTTTATAAAATATAAAAATAAAAAATATATATGAGTGTAATGCTCTTTTGTAATGGAAAATATAAAGAGATGTGCTCTGGAAGACTAATTCAGTTAAATGTATTCTGAACTATTTTAATATCTTGACCAAAAGAATAAACAGAATAACATTCCTTCAAAGTCATACTGGAAATTAGGGGACATACAGTCCAGGGTTCAGGAAACTAAATCCTAAGGGCAAAATCTTGCCACATTTTGTATTGCTATATGATAATAATAGATTTCACATTTTAATATAAAATGAAATTTCGTTGTTGCCCAACCATTATCTGAATAATAATGATATTGTCACCATTTCTAAAAGTCTTAGTTGCTTAGATTTTACTTTATGATGTCCAGTGAAAAGGTGATGTTCCCCAAGACAGCCCATCTTATTTTTGCCTAGTTCTATTTGCTCCTTGTAACACCAAGTATGAACAGCTTTCCAAAGGACTGCTGCTGTGAATAGCTTTCAAGAATCTATTTACTTGCTTTAAAAAAAAGATTCTATTTACACAGTATAGTAAACCCTCTCTTTATTCAGTAACAAACTAAGACAAATCATTCAAAGAAAGTCAAGATACAGCATTTAAATTGTTACAACTCATCACTAAAATAGACACCAAGTTTTCACCCAAAGTGGTCACAGAATTTTGAACAAAGCACTTTCATTCTGTAACTCAATCATTTAGTAAGTCCTCAATTCAATCATAAAGTACAAAAGAACAAAGTCCTCTACCCATGGGGCACAAGTAAGTTACAATTTCATCAGTAGCTACTCAGTACCCACAGAGAGATCTTTCTATCTTGACTTGATGCAGGCTTTCAGTTTCCATAGTTCCTCTTCCATGTCCCCAGTTCATACCTGAATCAACCAAACTGTGACCTGGGTTCAAAGGCAGAGAGCTCCCAGTTCCTTGTCTACCTTTCCATGCAGTTCCTGCTATATATTGAAGCTCACAGTGTCCAGTCCACCTCAAATCTCTCATAGTCTCTGTTCCTGGGAAGACAAGGCTTAACAAAGTCACAATAACATTCATAAACCTTAACAATGCCACAATAACATTAATGCACCTTAACATAGCCACAACAATATTCCTAAAAAGTACTGGCACCATAGTCATGATTCCTCTGGCAGCTCTGGCTGGCCCTCAGAAGTCCTCAGCAGCTTGGCTGGCCCTCAGAAGTCTTCATCAGCTCCAGCTGGTTCTTGGAAGCTCCCAGAAGGAGTTTGGCTGGCTCTCAGAAGGAGCTTGCCACCACAAGTTCTCTTCTCAAAATCAAAATTACCTTCTCCGGCTCCATTCTTAAAATCAAAATCAGTTTATCCAGCTCTGTTCTCAAAATCAAAACCACTTTATCCACCCTCCTTGGCTTGCTCCAAGAAATTCTGTCTCAGTTTTCAATTCTCATTTCTTTTCTCAGGTCTTCTCAATTCTCAGGTCAATCTTCAGTACAACAGTAGCAGCCCAGCGCTCACTCTCTCTCTCTCTCTCTCTCTCTCTCTCTCTCTCTCTCTCTCTCTCTCTCTCTCTCTCTCTCCAGCAGCAGTTGCTCTGCCTCAACAATGCTTACCCCAAGAAATTATGACTCTCACAGCTGGGCTATTTTATATAAAATATTAGCTCTTCCCTGTTCATCCCCTTCCCATTATGTCACCAACATGGGTTCATACATCATTTCTTTACAGAGGCTTAATTTGAAACGAAGTGTGAAATACCTGTTAGCTTGTGAATACAAAGGGATCTTCAAATTTCATTACTATTACACTCCTAATTCTGTCATTTTGGGTCAAGCACAAAAAATTTAGTCTCTCTTCCTTCTAACTTGAATGGCATTCAAAGAAAGAAAGATTTTGAATAAATGTGCACTTAGTCCAGATAGACAATGAATATAGATATAGATATAAATATACATGTACCCATATATGACATGCACATATATGGGCACATATATGAACACATATATAACATATATGTATCAAATGTAGACAATTATATACCTCACAACAAAAATATTGTCATATTTGTACTCCATTAGTATACAGAGATTTTTGCTTTTGACAACAAAAAGCTACTAGAATATAAAACTTCATGCAATATAATTAAGAATTATATTTTAATGTTGATTTAATAATTTCCAAGCATTGTGTATGGTGGAAGATTTAACTGGGAGCATATAGTTTTGTTTGTTTTTATTGTGGAGAAGAAAAAAAAAGACCCTGAATGTTTTGTTTTGACGAAAGCAAATCAGTCTTTAATTTTTGTGTAAATTCATTAGTAACATGTATTTTCCATTATTTCAGTTTACTTGTGACCTACCTTATAAAGAAAATAAATAGCTTTGTCTTTTGGTTGTAAGAAAGAACTGAAAACAAGGTGGGTGCCTATCACTTAGGGAATTTAAAAATAAAAAAGAAAAAGCTTTTGCATAAACAAAACTAATGCAACCTTAATTAGAAGGAATACAGGAGAGTAGAAAAAATTTTGCAACAAGTTTTTTTTTTTTTGAAACAAAGACCTCATTTCATATACATAGATATAGATGGAAAGCTATTCACTAGTTGATAAATGGTCAACAGTTGTGAATAGGCAGTTTTCAGAAGAAGAAATCAAAGCTATCAATAGTCACATCAAAATGATCGAAACCACTTATGGTTAGAGAAATGTCAAATTAGATAATACGATAGAAAATTAGAATGACTAATGCCATAGGCAACACAGAAAATTGGTACACTAATGTATTGGTAGAGTTTTGAACCATTCAGAAGAGCAATTTGTAACTATTCCCAAAGGACTATATAACTGTGCATGGTCTTCAACCAAGCAATACCACTGCTAGGTCTCTATCCCAAAGAGATAAAAAAAAAATGAAAAAAAGAACCATATGCACTAAAATATTTACCACAGCTGATTTTGTGTTGGCAAATGGTTGGAAATTGAGGGGATGCCCATGGATTCAGGAGTGGCTGAATAAATTGTGTTATATGATTGTGATGGGATACTATTGTGACATAAGAAATGAAAAACCAGGATGATTTTACAAAAGAAAAACCTGAGAATGTTTATATGAACTAATTTTGTGTGAAGTGAGCAGAACCAGGACAATATTGTACACAGTACCAGCATTATGGTAAGGATGATCAACTGTGAAGACTTAGTTACTCTGATCAAAAAAATGATCCAAGACAATTCTAAAACTCTATGATGAAAAGTGCTATCCACCTCTAGGGGGGAAAAATCTGATGATTCTGAATGTCGATTGGAACATACTTATTTAAATATCTTTATTTTATTGCTTTATTATGTTATCTTTTGCAGTGTGGCTAATATGGAAATATTTTGCATGACTTCACATGTATAATCAAAATTAAATTATTTGCCTTCTCAAGGAGGGGTGAGATGCAGGAAGAACAGGAAAATTTGGGAACTCAAAAGTATAAAAATATTGTTTAAAATGTCAAGTGTAGCTGGTCTTTATCTAATGAAGTAAATTTTAAAAACCAAATATTTTTATTTCTACTTCATATATATATATACATATATGTACATATGTATGAATGTATATATGTATGTATGTATGTGTGTGTATGTGTGTATGTGTGTATTTAATTTTGCCCCTTCTCTCTCTACACACAGCTACAATAGTTCAGGTCTTCATAACCCTTTGACTACATTATTATAGCAGCCTCCTTATTGGTCTCCTTGCTAGAAATCTCTATCCATTCCATTCCTTCCTATAGCAATCTGCTAAGGTTATTTTTTCCTTAAGTGTAGAACTATCGATGTCCCTTCTCTACCTAATAAACTTCAGTGACTCCCTAATGCCTCTAGAACCAAGCATAAATTCCTCTGTTTTGTTTGTTCACTTATTATTTAGAGCATTTATAAACTTGTTCCACTCTATCTTTTGAGCTTCGTTGGACATTACTACCCTTCTCACAGTCTGTGACTGAACCAAATTGACTTTCTCTTTGGGTATCACCCTCCATCTTTTATCTCGTGATGTTCTTTTGGTCCACTCTGCTATGTTTCATTATCAACAGCAACAACAACAACAACAACAACAATAACAACAACAATCATATCATGCATTTGCTCCAATTTCAATCAATTTTGTGATTTTAGAATCCTCTATTATAAAA
The DNA here is from genome assembly GCA_011680675.1 of Gymnobelideus leadbeateri. Taxonomy (NCBI): domain Eukaryota; kingdom Metazoa; phylum Chordata; class Mammalia; order Diprotodontia; family Petauridae; genus Gymnobelideus; species Gymnobelideus leadbeateri. Next base: position 190,497 of record WOXC01004358.1, read on the forward strand.
TATTTTTGGAAAGTATTTACCTTTTCTCATTTAACACTTTCAGAAAGCATGCCCTCAATGTGTATGCAGATTATTGTTGTGACAATTTTGTAAAAATGAGGAAATAGACACATGGATCAATAGTTGTGCATAATCTCTCAGTCAAACTCGTTTGGTTGAGATAAGTAGTCAGTGGGAGCCCAAAGCCCCACTTCTATACAGAATCAGGTATCAGGGACAGCCAGCTACCCAGAAAAAAAGAGAGGAAAAAAGGCACACACTGTACAGGAATCCCCTGAGCTTTTATCAATTCTGGAGTCTCTTCACTTGTTGCCAGATGCTCAACCAAGTGACAGTACTTCATTTCATTAAAGCGGAATTGAAGTAGCTCAAAAGAAACATGATGTATAGATTTAGAGAATGCACCACAAATGTTCACATGGACTATTTGTGCCTGACCTGTGGTAGAACATTTTTAATTGTATTAGTCTGATCAGCCAGTCACACACTACTCTACCACAGTCAAGTAATTTTGTTTGTCTTTGAGGACAAAGGACAACAACCAATCAGCTTCATTTATCCTTCTTAACCTAACAAAAGCAGACCTTTCTTTTCCTCAGCTGAGCTTTTACTTTATTCAGGATGAGGCAGAGGATTCTGGGAATGACTTTCCAGTAACAGTGTTGATAACAGTATACTCTAGTTTATCTAGTTTCAGGAATTGGTCCATGACAGTCTGACTGCTACTACTCAGGCACAACTGGAAAAGAGTGCCAATGCCAGTAGCAATTGGGAAAATTTTCAACTTGGTCCAACTGTTGAGCCACCTAAAAACCCCTGGGCCTTACCTCACCTTCTTCAAGAGGAGGAGATGCTTCATTGTACAGTTGAGGCTAAGATCAGACATCTGTGTGACCAGCATATTTCAGATACTACCTAAAATCCATAGGAATAAACTTTCATTTGTTTGTCTAGTTGGAGGGTATGGGAAAAGTTTTTATGTGCTTCAGAGACTGAAAGTATACATGTTAACTCATAACGGGGAGAAGTCCTTTGTCTATCCTGAGCTATAATGTGAATCGCTGATATAGCAATTAGGCACTGGACAAGTGAAAAACCACCTTTGAATCTACACAGGTAAGATACGATTTCTCTGTGGGGCTAAGGGCTATAGCCATTCCTTTGCTGAGTACTCCAGCCTTCAGAAGTGTATTTTGATTCACTCAGGAATGATGCCACATCAATGCCAAGCTTATAACCAAAACCTTTCAGAGTGGGAGGCAACATCTGTTCATAAGGAAACATCACTTAAGGAGGGGAGAAACAGGAAATGACAATCCTTATTCATCTTGTCCTCTGCCATTACCTCTTGACTTCAGTCTTTCCTCAAATCAAGGTCCTTTCCAATAAGTCCTATTTTCTCATTGTGTGACCAAAGAATCAAGCTTCAACGCTAACATTTGACCTTCCAGTGAATAAGCTAAATTAATTTCTTTAAGTATTGCCTGATTTGATTTCCATGCTTTCCAGAGGACTCTCCAGCACCACAATTCATAAACATTGATTCTGTGGCACTCAATTTTAATTAGATTCCAACTCTCACAGTCATACATAGTTGTTGGTAAAACAACAAATTTGATTATGTCGACCTTTGTCATCAAGGTGATGTATCAGCTTTTTAGTATGCTATCTAGGTTTGCCATAGCTTTCTTTGGAAGGAGCAAACATATAATTTCACTTTGCATTTGCCATCTGCAGTGATCTTCAAGTTTAAGAATATAAAATCTGATGCTGATATATATATATATATATATATATGAAGATATATATATATATATACATATGTATATATATATATATATATATATATATATATATATATCTTCATGTCAGCCTTTGCACTCTCCTCTTGTACCCTTATCAAAAGGCTTCTTGATTCCTCTTTACTTTCTGCAATTAGAATGATATCATTTGCATGTCTGCGATTGTTGATCTTTCTCCCAACAACCTTAATTTAGGTTTTGATTCATCCAGTTTGGCATTTCACAGAATGTGTTCTGCATATAAATTAATCTACTGCCTTGTTGTTCTCTTTTCAAATCTTAAACCAACCAGTTGTTCCATGTTCAATTTTAACTATTGTTTCTTGGCTCACATAGAGGTTTCTTAGGAAAGAAATGAGATGATCTGATCCATTCATCTCTTTGATCACTTGCCATCTTTTGTGGGATCCATACAATCAAATAATTTATTGTAGCCAGTGAACCAAAAGTAGATTTTTTCCCCTGGAAGTTCCTTGCTTTCTACATAATCCAGCAAATGCTGACAATTTGGTCTCTAGTTCCTCTGCCTTTGCAAAAACCAGTTTGCTCTTATGGTAATTTATTTTACATATTGCCAAAGCCTAGCTTGCAGAATTTTAAGCATAACTTTGCTAACATGTGACAGAATCACGGTTTTTCAGTACTTTGAACATTCCTTGACGTTGCCCTTCTTTAGGATTGGGTCATGAACTTATCTTTTCCAATCCAGTGGCCACTGTTTAGCTTTTCAAATTTGTTGGCATATTGAATGCAACACTTTAACAGCATTATCTTTTTGGATTTTAAGTAGTGAAGACAAAATTTTATTGTATCTACAAGCCTTATTGTTGCAATGCCTCCTGGGGAGCACTTGATTTCATTCTCCGGGATGACTTGCTCAAGATAAGTAGCCACACCTTCATGGTTAAATGGTATGTTAAAATCTTTTTGTATTATTATTTTGTGTTTTCTTGCCACCTCATCTTAATTGCTTCTACTTCTATTAAGCCATTATTATTTTTGTGTTTGTCATGCCAGTTGTAGTATGAAATGTTCCCTTGATATCTCTGATTTTCTTGATGACGTCTCTTTTCTTCCCAATTCTATTATTTTCTTCTATTTCTTTCTATTGCTCTTTTAAGAAAACCTTCTTCTCTCTCATTATTCTCTGTAATTCTGCATTTGCTGGGTTTATCTTTCTGTTTTTCCTTTGCCTCTCACTGTCCTTCCTTCCTCAGCTCTATTTAAAGCCCATCAAACAGTCATTTTGCTTTATCACTCTTCATTTTCTTTTGAATGTTTTTGTTGTTGTTGCAAACCTCTCCCATAGTTCTTCAGGTACTCCATCTATAAGATCTAATCCATTAAATCTGTTAATCACCTCCACTTCATACTCATAAAGGATGTTATTTTGTTCATACCTTTATGGATGATGGTTTTTCTTTAATTTGTCTTAATTTTGCAATAAGAAGCTCATGATCTGAGACGGCTCCAGATCTTGACTTAACTGGGTATATAGAGCTTCTCCACTTTTGGTTGCAAAGTATATTATCAATTTGATTTCAATTCTGACCTTCTGGTGTCCCTCTGATGTCCCTGTGTAGAGTTGCCCTTTTTACTTATTGAAAAAAAAGTGTTTGTTATGACCACAGAGTGTTCTTGACAAAACTCTATTAGTCTCTGACTAGCTTCATTTTGTACTCCAAGGAGAAGCTTGGCTGTTATTTCAATTATCTTCTGATTTTGTACTATAGCATTCCAACCACTTTTGAACACTGTGGCATTTATTTTTAGGTACTATATCTAGATATTGTAGGTCTTCATAGAAGTGATCAACTTTGGCCTCTTTGGCATTATATTCTAAACATTTCACTTTAATGTAGAAGGTGCTATAGCTTGTGTTTTCCTGACTATGGCTCCATGATATTTAAATTGTTTCTTTCTAGCTGCTTACAATATTTTCTCCTTGACCTGAGAATTCTGGAATTTGGCTATAATATTCCTGGAAATTTTCATTTGGGCATCTCTTTCAGTAGGTTTTCTGTGGATTTTTAAAACAAATTTTTATTTTTACTATTTGTTTCTATCTATTGCTTTGTTTCTATTCTATTGCTTCTATGTCAAAGAAATTTTGCTTGATAATTTCTTGAAATACTGTTTCTAGGCTCCTTTTTTATTCTGGCATTCAGGCAATATGAAAAATTTTACTTATATCACCTTAATCTATTTTCTGGGTCAGGTGACATATTTCACATTTTCTTCTAATTTTTATTCTTTTGCTTTTGTTTTATTGTTTCTTGATGTCTCGTGGAGTCATTAGCTTTCACTTGCACAATTCTAATTTTTAAGGATTTTTTTCCCTATGGACTTTTGTATCTCTTTTTCCATGTGAATACTTCTGCTTTTTAAAGAGCTCTTTTAATAAGTGGACTTGTATGCTTCTTTTGTCATTTGGAGTATTCTGTCTTTTAAGGTATTTTTTTTTCAGTATTTCTGGTATCTCTTTAAATGCTGTTGACCCTTTTTCTTCTATCAGTCTCATTTGTTTTCCCCAATTTTTCCTCTACCTCTCTAATCAGATTTTTTAAAATCTTTTTGTGAGCTTTTTATAGGACTGGAAACCAAGTCACATTTTTCTTTGATACCTGGCATATAGCTGCTTTGATTAATTTCTCTTCTGTTTTGATATTCCCTGTTGCCATATTAACTTTTTCCCATAAAGTTTTTTTTCCTGTTGTTTGCTCATATTCCAGCTTATTCATTGTTCTCTAATTACAAATTAAAGTTGGATTCTGTTCCTGGGTAGAGGGACACTATTCCAAGGTTTAGGTTTTTCAGGCTGCTATTTTCAGAGCTAGACCTAGTAGTCTACATGCTTTCAATTTTTCCAAGTTGTTATGACTTAAGGAAAGGTGTGGTCACTGCTGTCCTGCCATATGCTTTGGTTTCTGAGTGACCATAAGCACTCTTTTCTACCCTGGAGCTTTGATCAGGGTCCCCACTCCTGTTAATGTTCCTCCCTACTTTGGGACTGTGACCCAGAACTATTTATGGCCCATTCAACAGAATCCCACACCCAATGCCAGGAAAGAGCCCCTTCTAATCTTCTTCTTACTAGCAATCTCATTCCCCTTGTCATCTATGGTCTGAGAGCTCCTTGAATCACAGCTGATCTTGAGTTAGTCACCCCCAAGGCCTGCTGATGACCTGTCAAATGTAGCCTGAGATGACTTATCCTCTTCTAGGTTGTGCTCTGCTCTCACTCCAGTGAAAGAGACCTTCTCTTTCAACATTCCAGTTTGTCTTGGGCTGTAAAAACTGTTTCACCGCAATGTTTTGTTGGTTCTGCAGCTTTGGAATTTATTTTTGTCATTATGTTATCATTATTATGAGGTGAATTTGGGAAACCTGAGGTCTTTCTGAGGTCTGATACTTTCATTATTGTAGCTGCCTCCAAAGTCTGTTTCTGGCATTAACTTCACATAACATCACTGCACTCTGGACCTGATTACCATCACCCCTTCTTTATGACTTCCTAAGTTGTATTGGGCTGGAAAATCATTTCATCTTGACCTTTTGTTGAATCTGTTGCTCCAGAAATCAATTTTAAGCATTATTTTAAAGTTATTTAGAAAGGAGCATTGGGAGAATTCATATGAATTCCTGCCACTGATATCTTGGCTCATTCCCCAAGTAAACCTTTTTTGTTCGACCCCTGAATAAACTATTAGCATCTTACATTGTCCAAATATTTTATGTAATCTACCAAAGACCCGAGTCAAGTCAGGCAAATGCCAGAACACTGATATCAAGTAAGTAGCTGCTTTCTTGATAATAAATAACCAATTAAAATCATTTAGTTTTTTAAAATATGTTTATAATATTCCTCCAAAGCTAAGGTATCTTCTTCCCCTGCTTACTTGCTAGGCCAATGGGACAGTGGACTCAAAATAAGTCATGATTACCAAATATTCCCATATCAAGATCATTTCTGGATGTGGCATCAAAATGAAAAAGTTAAACTTTTATATTTGTGACAGTGTCATAACTGTCCAATTAGATCTTTAATGAACTGGGTCAAATTAGTGACTTTTCAGGGGTGTCTTTCTATTTTCTTTGACTTCTGTGACTACCAGCAGAATTTTCTATGATGTCAGTTCATATAAAATCAACAATTATTTATGACACGCTTATTATGTGCCAGACAATATGCTAAGTGGTGAGAGTATGAATAGGAGTAGAAAAGATGATGAGCCTGCCCTCAAGTATATAATAATATTTAATAAGGAAAGATGGCGGAGTAGAAACAGCTCATCCAAGCCACTCTGCCCCCAGATTCCCCCAAAACTATGTGAAAGGGGATTGTGAACAACTTCTGGAGCCCCAGCACCCACAGAACGACACAGAGAAGTTAACCTCCCACTGAGGACAGCCCAGGAGCCCTTCAGGAAGGACCAGCTCAGCAGTCTGGGAGCCGGCAGCACACAGCACATAGAGTGTGGGGAGCCGAGCCCAGCCAAGCTGAGCGGAGCCCAGGTGCCTGTGAGCCGAGGTTTTAGCCCCAGGGCTGCAGGGCCAGCAGCAGGCTGGAGAGACCCCAGAACACTAGCATCTGTGGCAACTCAAGAATTATCAACATAGACATGCCTAGGACAAAGTAAGAGGTTAGTGTCCTATGGACTTTGCGACCAGTATTTGGGGGAATGCGTCGGCTCCCTCCCCTGGGGGCTAGAAGCCTCTGAGGAGACAAGCCATTATGTAGTTTTCAGAGGCAGCTCCAGCTCCTGGCCTGTGAACTGTAGGGAGATCCAGCGATCAGTCTTGGGGGGGTAATCGCTCTTGCTTTAACCTCCCTGGATCTGGATTGTGATCTAGGGTGGAAGTCTTGGGTGGGTTTACAGTTTGCCAGAAACGGAAGTTGCCCCCCACACATTCAGGACAAAAATTCCTCTAGCTGGCCTTAAAGTCATAGTGTGGCAACAAGCCTAAAAGTCAAGTAATAAAGTGGCAACATGCCAAGGCAAAGGAAACAGAAAAATGAAACCCTAGACTCCTCTTTTGGGGGGCATAGAGTGGAAAAAGGACTGTGAGGTCAGAAGTCCTGCTCCAAAAGCCCCAGGGGAAAACATGAGTGGGTTGCAGGTCATAGAGGACCTTAAGAAGGACTTTAAAAAACCAAATAAGAGAAGTGGAGGAAAATTGGAAATAGAAATGAGAAGGATGCAGGAAAAGTATGAAATGAGGGTCAACAGCCTGATTGGGGAAAACAACACCTTAAAAAATAGACTAACTCAAATGGCAAAGGAGGCCCAAAAGGGCAATGAGGTGAAGAATGGCTTAAAAAGTCAAATTTCCAGATAGAAAAAGAATCTCAAAAGTTCACTGAGGAGATTCATTCCTTCAGAGTTAGACTGGAGCAAATGGAAGCTAATGACTTTATGAGAAATCAAGATGCTGTTAAGCAGATGCAAACAAACGAAAGATTAGAAGGCAATGTGAAATATCTCATGGGAAAAACCACTGACCTGGAAAATAGATCCAGGAAAGACAATTTAAAAATTATTGGACTACCTGAAAGCCATGATCAAAGAAAGAACCTAGAAATCACCCTTCAAGAAATTCTCAAGGAAAACTGCCCTGATGTTTTAGATCCAGAGGGCAAAATAGAGATTGAAAGAATCCACCGATCACCTCCTGAAAAAGATCCCAAAAAGAAAACTCCCAGGAATATTATAGCCAGGTTCCAGAATCCCCAGATCAAGGAGAAAATACTACAAGCAGCCAGGAAGAAACAATTTCAATATTGTGGAAACACAATCAGAATAGCCCAGGACCTGGCGGCTTCTACACTGAGGGATTGAAGGGCATGGAATATGATATTCCAGAGGGCAAAAAAGATGGGAATGAACCCAAGGGTCACCTACCCAGCAAAACTGAGTATTTTGTTTCAGGGGAAAATATGGTCATTCAGTGGAATAGAGGACTTTCAATCATTCTTGAGGAAAAACCAGAATTGAATAGAATATTTGACATCCAGACACAAGAAGCAAGAGATGCCTGAGAAGGTAATCAGGGAAAAGAAACCAAAAGGAACTCATCAAAGTTGAACTATTTACATTCCTATATGGAAAAGCAATAACTGTGACTGATGATATCTGTCTCACTATGAAAACAATGGAAGAAGGCTGTGTGGTCATATGAATACATATGTGAATGTGTGTATGTGGTTACAGTTATATATGGATAGAGGGCATAAGTTGAATTTGTTGGGAAGGGAGAATACTCAAGGGATGAAATTATGAGGTGAGAGAGGAAAGTGGCAAGAGGAGATGGGGAGAGACAGGGTAGGGTAAACTATCTCATGTAGAAGAAGCAAGGGGGAGTGGTTGCAAGGGAGGAGGAGAATAGCAAGGCAAAAAAGGTAAAACCACATTCTCATTGAATTTGGTTCAGGGAGAGAATGACATACATACTAAATGGGATATCTCATCCTGCATCAGAATAGGGAGAGGGGGGATATGAGGAGGGATGTTGGATGGGAGGGCATCCTTGGGGGGAGGGGAGATTGGAAGTACCCACTATACAAAAAGGACAGGATCATGTAGGGAATGGACCAGGTGGGGGGTGGGATGAGTGGGAGGGAATTATAAGCAGCCTTGTACAATATATCTACTATGATAATGTTTTGCATAGCTAGACATGTACAACACATACTGAATTATTTATCTCCCCAGAGGGAATGGGTGACAAGGGAGGAAGGAAGTGGATCTGAAATTCGAGGTCTTAACATTAAATGTTTCAAATATATATAAATACCATTATTAATACTCTTTTGCTTATAATTTTGACATAAGATGTGCAGGCATTGGTACACAAAGATTCACCTTCCTCTAATGGAAAAGTCGAAGGGGGTATGGGAGAAGGTATGGGAGAGAGCAGATTGGAGGAAGCGATATCTTGTGGGACTGCTATTCTGGGAGGCTGGCTAGGGGAATAACAGGGGGGGAAATGATTGTAACTCAAAATCTGGAAGAAAATGAATGATGTAAAACAGAAGTTAATAAAATATTTGTTTAAAAATAATAATTAATAAGGGAAGATAACATATACAATGAGACTAGAAAGCTAAGTTGTAGTGGAAGATATGGATGACAGTAAGTGTGATTGTAAAGAAAGTACGGGAAGAGAATTCTGAGTGAAAACTCTAGAGGAATGGAATCCTGTATGTCCTGGATATCTTCCTTAAAATGGAGTTCCTGGGAGGAACCAAATAATCAGAGGGGGGAGCCTCTAAGTTAAGGGTATTTTCAAGGTGTGAAATCAAACCTGACAACATTTCTGAGGGTTATTATAAAAAAGGATAACCAGGAATAAAGGCCTCTGTGTGAGATTTATTTCACCTGGTTGAGAATTTTGTATTCACAGTCATTTCCAGCTTAGAAACAAATTAAAAGGTTTTCATCACCATGTAGTAAAATGATAGGAACTAAGGCAAAATTATGTGCATTCTTTGAATCAGGAGAGGAAAGGTACCTAGTTTCTCTGTAACACATTTCTGAAAAAAAAAAAAGATTCAATAAATCTTCATGTATTTTTTCCATGGGCAAAATTTTTTCATGAGCTCTAAGGACTTGATATACATTGTCTAGTCTAATTTTCTTATACTGGTAAACATAATGAATTCAATCATACCATGTGATGCCTTCTCTGTTCCCAGTTCTTTCTTCGTTATCTTTAAAATAAAAGAAATATTTAGATATCTTAAAAAGAACTACTGTGTTGTACCAAAATCTTCTTTTAGATCTCAGTAAAACTTATCCCCATAGTTCTTAACGGGGCGTACATGGTCAGATTTCAGGGAATTCATGAACTTGGAAAAATGTAACTTTCTTTTCTTTTTTTAAATTTATTTGCTTATTTTTAGTTTACAAGATTCAATTCCATAGATCTTTGAGATTCAAATTTCCCTTCCCTTCCTCCCTCCACACCTCAAAACAGCATATAATCCAGTATAGGACCTGCAAATCCTTTCACAATAGACATTAGTCAAGTTACAAAGATGTATTGTACTAGGATGAAAAATGGTAAAGAAGAAACAAAACCAAACAACGAACAGAAAAATATCAATTAGTTTTCTTCCATCAGGATTCAAGCTCAGTTCTTTCTAGTTAATTCTCTGGATGTAGGTATCTCACTCCTTCATGAGTCTTTCAGGATCGACTTATATCACTGCATTGCTGAGAAGACTCCAGTCTCTCATAGTTGGTCATCACACATATGTTGTGTCTGTGATGGTATACATATTTCTCCTGGTTCTACTCTTCTCACTCAGCATCAGTTTGTATGAGCCTCTCCAGGTATATATGAAAACTGTCTCCTCCTCATTTCTTATAGCACGATAATATTCCATTAAATGCATATACCACAACTTGTTTAGCCATTCCCCAATTGATGGGCACCCCTTTAATTTCCAATTCATTCTTTGCAACCATGAAAAGAGCTTCTACAAATATTTTTGTACATATGGTTCTTCCTCCTTCTGCTATGATCTCTTTGGGATATAACCCTAGAAGTGGTATTGTTGAGTCAACGGGTATGAAAGTATTTATAGCCCATTAGGCATAATTCCAGATTGCTCTCCAGAATGGTTGGATAAGTTCACAACTCCACCAGCAATGCATTAGTGTTCCAATTTGCCCACATCCTCTCCAGCATTTGACATTTTCCTGTTTTGTCATCTTAGCCAATCTGAATAGAGAGATGTGGTACCTCAGAGTTGTTTTGATTTGCATTTCTCTAATCAATAGTGATTTAGAGCATTTCTTCATGTGCTTATATGATATAGGTATGCTTATAGATATCTTTAATTTCTTTCTCTAAAAACTGCCTGTTCATACCCTTTGACCATTTATCAATTGGGGAATGACTTGTATTCTTATAGATTTAACTCAATTCTCTGTATATTTTAGAAATGAGTCCTTTATCAGAGACATAGGTTGTAAAAATTATTTCCCAATTTCCCACCTCCCTCTTAATCTTGGTTACATTGGCTTTGTTTGTACAGAAGCTTTTAAATTTATTGTAATCAAAATTATCCATTTTGCATTTTATAATGCTCCCTAATTCTTGTTTAATCTTACAGTCTTTCCCTCTCCACAAATCTGACAGGTAAACTATTCCTTGCTTTCCCAGATTTCTTACAGTATCACCCTTTATACCTAGATCATGCACCCATTTAGATTTGATATTGATATATGGTGTTAAATAGTGGTCTATGCCCAGTTTCTGCCATACTGTATTCCAGTTTTTCCCAACAGTTTTTGTCAAATAGTTCATTCTTATCCCAAAAATCGGGGTCTTTGGGTTTATCAATCAATAGATTACTACACTCATTAATTGCTGGATCTTGTGCACCCAATCTATTCCATTGATCCACTTTATTTTCACTGCTCTTTAAAATTTAGCTTATTAACTGAAAATTTATCTAACTAAAATAGATAACTACTTTAGCTAACTAATATGTCTATTTTTGAAGAAAAAATTTCAGAGGCTTCAGCAGACTGCCAAAGGGGTGCAAAATATATGCAAAAATCTTAAGGAATCCTACTTTATGGAGTCTATAAGTATGGATTCAACCAGAAATTCTAGAACTATAGCTTAAATGCTATACTTCTAATCAGTCACTCTTACTTGGATCTAATACACATCCTTCAGCCATCTTTCTGGTAAGACTATCAGAGGGTAAAATTCTAGTGGGAGCATGGGAGAACTGTGATCTATGGTACCAATCCCTCATCTGACCTGTTTTCCTCATTTCCTGCTCTGTTACTGTCTAGAAACCTCAGTTTCTAACTTTGAAATGTTGTGGGGCTCATTATTGTACTATATAGGACCCCAATCACTCCTCAAGGTGTACTCATCGTCAGTGAAGCAATAGATTGTATTCAAGGAAAATATCATACATAGATATTGATTTGTCTTTTCCCTGCCATTCCTTCTTGTAATTTTTAGCTTTTTCTCCTACCAAAGTTTGTTGACAGAACATATTTCATATTATATTTCATATAATTTCTAATCTCTTACTGATCTATTCCTCTGATGTTTTCCTTCACCCACCCCCATCTTAAGTTTTTTGAATACTCCTACCTTCCTTCAGTAGATTTGTTGGGGTGAGAAATGTTCATTAGGCATAGGGACCAAGGTTCATTCACTCTACCTCTCCAAACCCAAGTGGAACAAAATAAGAAGGAATTCACATGTGTGCATATACATGTATACATGTATACATATATGTACAGACATGCATCGAACAACATACATATATGTACACATAGACGGATACATGCATATGTATATGTATATACACACAGACACACATAAACATACACTCATATATTTATATCCTGAAAGCTTTGATAATCCATGTTCTTAACATAGGGAAGGACTATAATTATTTTTAAATAACATTTTTCCCCTATTATACATAAAACAATTTTAACATCTGTTTTTTTTTCTTAATTTTGAGTTCCAAACTCTCTCTAGCCCCATCTTTCTCTTCCCCACTCCCTGAGATGGTAAACAATTTTATATAGCTTCAAAGTGTGCAACCATGCCAAACATATTTCCATGTTAGTCATGTTGTGTAGGTAAAAAAAAACACGAGAAAAATAAAGTAAAAACATATGCTTTGATCTTCATTCGGACTCCATAAGTTGTTCCTCTGAAGGTGGGTAGCGTTTTTCATCACAAGTCCTTTGGAATTGTCTTGGGTCATTGAATTGCTGAGAATAGCTTAACCATTCACAGATGATCTTCATACAATATTGCTTCTGTGTGCAAAGTTCTTCTCCTTCTGGTCACTTCTCTTTTTATAAGTCTTTCCATTTTTTATTTCTTTCCTGAAATCATCCTATTTATCATTTCTTTTATCATGATAGCATTCTTTCATAATTGTATACCACAGCTTGTTTAGCCATTCCACAATTGTGGAACATTCCATTAATTTAAAATATTTTTGAAGCACAAAAAGATGTGCTATAAATAGTTTTAAACAAAAAAAAGTTTTTTTCTTTAAATCTCTTTGTGATACAAACCTAGTAGTAGTATTGCTGGATCATAGGGTCTGCAGTTTTCAAGAGGTATAATTAATGAAAACCTATATGTTATTGTTATTTAGAAAAGGATGAACCAATATTATTTTAAAAACATTTACATTCACTTCTGCAGTTGTTCACATTGTATACATTTTAAATTCTTTTGTATAATACTTATCAAAAAATGAAAACCACTTGGGCACTGCCTGCCCCTCCCATGCCTTATAAGGTTTCAGCTGTGGAAGTGGCATTGCATCTTTGAAAACAGAAAAACTGGAAAAAAAAGAACTCAACTAGTTCACAAGAGAGCACAGAATATTGTCACAAAGATCTCATTAGTTATCATGTGAAGTGGGTTGTCTGACCCCTGAATGTCATCCCACAGTTAGAACAACAGGCTGGAACACAAATGCAAAGAGAGATACAGCTTTGAAATGGTAAGCAAGCTGTAAAATGTGTTGATATATCTACCCAGACTGTTTGGTCCTTACACTTTTTATCATGTAGAAAAATAACATCAAAAAGATGAGAAAAAAAATTATACTTTTACTCACTGGGCTGATACTTTGTTTTTGCATATAAGTTGATTTGCAAGAAAGATGTCCTTGGAATATGATATATAGTTCTTCTGTACTTTTAAAGTCAATATTTAACTTTGAGTTACTTTATGCTTTAAGATTCATGTGGTATACAATATGTAACTCCATACTGTCATTTCAATCATTTTAATATAATATTTACCAACATATGTTGCTTAATCACATATTTGCCAATTACAAGAAGAGTCTCGTAGTAGAGCTCATCATGGACCATTACTATGTTCATATATGTGCAAGGTCTTGAAATCCAAACAATTGCTGTTAGATCGTGGTGAACTTCTTTCCGTCTCTCACTGTATTACACTTCCTAAATCCATTCTTCTTCTCCTCTTCATGTTCCATTCCTACTATCTTCTGCTGTTTTTTTTTTCATTTTCATTCCATAAATCCTAATCAGCCCTCACTTTCTTCTCTTTTTCATTATGACCCTAGCTTTGACCAGTTTAATTATTCAGTAACATCTAACCTTGACACAATACCCCCATTTTCCTTTTGATATATACAACCAATAAGATCCAAACAATGTGTTGCCCTCAATATTTGCTTACACTTTTCATTATTGAGCTGGCCATGACATTGCTGACCATGGCTAAAGTAAGTCACAAATTCATCCAATATTAACTGAGAACTTTTCATAGCAGAAGTTTCTTTTTTACAAATCATATTTCATTTTTCTCACAATTAAATATCAATAAAATTTAACATCCATTTTTACAAAATATTAAGTTCAAAAATTTTCCTGCTTCCTACCCTCTTCTGAAAATGGGAGGCAATTTCAAATAGTTTATAGATATTATATCCTATAAAACATATTTCCATGATCATCAGAATTGTGGAAGAAGAATGATCAAAAGGAAAGAAAATAGAAAGAATAAAGTGGGGGCAGAGTCAAGATGGCGAAGTAGAAACACCACTTGCATGGAGCTCCAAACCACACCACTTCAAAATTATGTAAAAGGGGGACTCTGAACAACCTCTGGAGTTCCAGAACCCACAAAATAACACAGAGAAGCTAACCTCCTGCTGAGCACAGCCTGGCAACCCAGCAGGGAGCAACAGAGAGTGACTAGCATAGCCCTCTGGGAGCCATCAGCACAGCACTCTGTGAGCTGCCAGCATAGTGTTTTGGCCAGGTCTGCATGAGTCACAGTTTTAGCCTGAGGTTGGCCAGACCAGCAGCCAGCTGGAGGGACCCCAGAACACCAGGAGCTGTGGCATTTCCACAATTATCAATACTTAGATGCCTAGGACAAAGTGAGAGGTTAGTGCCATATGGATTTTGGGACTGGTTGGGAGAATGCATCTGTGTCTTCCCCTGGGGGCAAGAAGCTGCTGAGGAACCCACACAGCTTGTACCACAATGCTGCATTGCAGCTTCAGCTCTTGGCCTGTGAACTGTAGGGGGATACCACAAGCAGTCTGGGGGCTAATTGCTTTTGCTATACCCTTCTTGTATCTGGTCTGTGGTCTGGGGTGGAGGTCTTGGGATAAGTGAGCAGCTTACCAGAGTATGTGGAGGCTTCACAGAGGCCACCCAACTAATACCTCCAGGAAGTTGAGAAAACCCGAAAGTTTGGGATGGAAGTTTCCCTGGCTGGTGGCAAAGTCTTACCATGGTAACAAGCCCAAAAGTCCAGTAATTGAGTGGCAACATGCCTAGGCAAAGGAAACAAAATAAACAGAAAAATGCAACATAAGACTCCTATTTTGGGGGCAAAGAGGATCAAAGCATGGAACAGGAGGAAGACTGGGAGGTCAGAATTCCTGCACCAAAAGCCGCAAATGAAAATATGAGCTGGCTCCAGGCCATAGAGGACCTTAAGAAGCAGATAAGAGAAGTGTTGGAAAATTGGGAAGAGAAATGAGAAATCTGCAAGAAAAGTGTGAAATAGACACCTTAAAAAGTAGACTAACTCAAATGGCAAAAGGATCTCAGAAAGGCAATGAGGAGAAGAATGCCTTAAAAATCTGACTTTGCCAGATGGAAAAATAATCTCAAAAGCTCACTGAGGAGATTCATTTCTTCATAATTAGACTGGAGCAAATGGAAGCTAGTGACTTTATGAGAAATCAAGATGCTATTAAGCATATCCAAACAAATGAAAGAATAGAAGGCGATGTGAAATATCTCATGGAAAAAACCACTGACCTGGAAAATAGATCTAGGAGAGATAATATAAAAATTATTGGACTACATGAAAACCATGATCAACGAAAGAATCTATAAATCATCCTTCAAGAAAATCTCAAGGAAAATTCCCCTGATGTTTTAGAACCAGAGGGCAAAATAGAGGTTTAAAGAATCCACAGATCAACTCCTGAAAAAAGATCATAAAAAGAAAACTCCCAGGAATACCATAGCCAGGTTCCAGAATTGCCAGATCAATGAGAGATTATTACAAGCAACCAGGAAAAAAAAATTCCAATATTGTGGAAACACAATCATGTTAACACAGGATCTGTCAGCTTCTACCCTGAGGGATTGAAGGGCATGGAATATGATATTCCAGAGGGCAAAGGACCTGGGATTAAAACCAAGAATCACCTACCCAGCAAAACTGAGTATCATGTTTCAGGGGAAAATTTGATCATTCAGTGGAATAGAGGACTTTCAAGCATTCTTGAGGAAAAAAAAAACAGAGTTGAATAGAAAAATTGACATTCAGATACAAGAAGCAAGAGGTGCTTGAGAAGGTGAACTGGGAAAAGAAATCATTATGAACTTATCAAAGTTGAACTATTTACATTCCTACAGGGAAAAATGATAACTGTAACTGATGAAATTTTTCTCAGTATGAAAAAAGTTGAAGAAGGGTATATGGGCATATGAATACATATGTGAATGTGTGTATAAATGTATTAAGGTATACATAGAGGGCACAGGCCAAATTTAATAGGATGGGATGATACTTAAAAGGTGAGGTTAAGAGGTGAGAGAGTAATGTGGTGAAGGGGAATGGGGAGAAAGGAGGTCTTGTGTAGAGGAGGCAGGGGAAGGTGGTTGCAGGGGAGGGGTAGAACAGGAAGGCAAAAATACAAAACCTTATTCTCATTGAATTTAGACCAGGGAGAGAATGACATGCATACTAAATAGGGTGTCCCACCCTACATGTGCTTGGGGGGTGGATATGGGAAGTTGGTGGAGGGCAGGGTGGGCTGGGGGGGAGGGATGTTGGAAGCACCCACTTTTGAGAAGGGACAGGATCACAATGGGGAGTAGACAAAGTGGAAGGTGGGATGGGAGTGTGGGAAATATAGTCAGTCTTTTACAATATATCTGTTAGGTTAAAGTTTTGCATACCTACACATGTACAGCATATACTGAGTTGCTTATCTTCCTTTTAAAATCAATTTCTTATAAAATATATAAATACTATGATTAATACTATTTTGCATATAATTGGGAGATAAAATGTGCAGGCAATGGGGCTCCGGGACTCACCTCCCTCTATTGGAAAAGTCAAAGGTGTTATGGGAGAAGAGATGGGAGAGAGCAGATTGGATGAGGGGATATCCTCTATGACTGTTATTCTGGGGTGGTGGGTAGGGGAAAATGTGGAAAAATTGTAACTCAAAATCTGACAGATATGAATGATGTAAATCAGAAGTTAATAAAGAATTTGGAGGAAAAAAAAGAAAGAATAAAGTGAAAAAATATGCTTTAATCTGCATTCAATGTACACCAGTTCTTTATCTGGATATGGATGGTATTTTCCTTTACTAGTTATTTGTACTTTTCCTGGATCATTTTCTTGTTGAGAAAATCTGAGTCATTCCTAGTTGACATCACCCAATGTTGCTGATACTGTATACAGTGCTTTCCTTGTTCTTCTTTACTCTTACCTAAATTTGTAAAAGTATTTCCAGGTGTTTCTGAAATCTGTCTATTTATAACTTCTTATTTCAAAATAGTATCCCATTACATTTATATACTGCAGTTATGTTCAGCCATTCCTCAGTTGATGGGAATCATCTCGATTTTCAATATTTTGTTACAATAAATCAGATCACTATAAATATTTTTGCACCTGTAGGTTCTTTCCCCTCTTTGTGATTTCTTTGGGATAGGAGACCTCATAATGGTACTGCTAGATCAAATGGTATGTACCATTCGGCTACCTGTTGAGCATAGTTCCAAATTACTCTCCAGAATGGTTGGATGAGGTTTCAACTTTACCAACAGGGCATTAATGTCCCAATTTTCCCATATCTTCTCCAAAGTTTATAATTTTCCTTTTTTGTCACATTGGCTAATCTGATTGTTGGTAGTGGTAATTTCAGAGTTGATTTAATTTGCCTTTCTTATATCAAAAGTGATTTAGAGCACTTTTTCATATACTTATAGAGATCTTTGGTTTCTTCATCTCAAAACTGCCTGTCCAGGTTCTTTGACCACCTGCCAATTGAGGAATTGCTTAGTGTCTTATAAATTTGACTCACTTCTCTATACATTTGAGAAATGAGATATTCATCAGAGATATTTGCTATAAAGATTTTTCCTAGCTTTCTGAATTCCTTCTAATCATGTCTGCATTGTTGATGTTTTGTAAAAAAAAAAAATTTAATTTAATATGATCAAAATTATCTATTTTAATTTCATAATGCTCTTTATCCCTTGTTTGGTCATTAACTCTTTCCTTCCCTGTAGATGTTACAGGTAGACTATTCATTGCTCTTCTAAATTGATTGTTTCATTGCTTATTGTATTATTTGAAAAGATATAGTTTCCTTCATTATTTCTTTTAATTAGGTCTAATTTTGCTTTTATTTTGTCTAAAATCAGGATCCTGACTCCTGCTTTTTTTTACATAATAGATCCTGTTCAAATCCCTTACCTTTCCTCTGTGTGTATATTTCAGCTTCAAGTGTATTTCTTATATCCAACATATTGTTGGATTCTTTTTTTTTTTTGATTCACTCTGCTATTGACTTCCATTTTATGTGAGAGTTGATACTATTCACCTTCACAGTTATAATCACTGCCTGTGCATTTTCCTCCATCCTATTCTTCCTTCTGTTTGTCCTCTTTCCTTATACTGTTTCCCACCTCTCTAGTGTTTTGCTTCTCTCTACAACCTCCCCTGATCTGCCCTCCCTTCTGTCAGTCTCCCCCACCCACCTTTTCTTAATCTCTTCCTGTCCTACTGCCCTTGTGGGTAAGAAAGATTTCTATATTCAACTGATTTTGCACATTATTCCGCCTTTGAGCCATTACTCATGTGAGTAAGTTTCAAGGAATGCCTATCCTCCGCCCCCATTTTTGCCCTCCACTATAATAAATCTTTCTCACCTCTTTATGTGAGATCATTCACCTCATTCATTTGCTCCTTTCCTTCTGTACCCATTGTATTCCTCCTTCTCCTCCCTTATATTTTTATGCTATTCCCTCAAATTCACCTTGTACCCATACCTTTTTTCTATGTATTCAACCTTCAACCTGTACTGTTACTGATATAATATTTAAAAGTTGCAAGTATCATCTTCCTGTGTAGGTCTGTAAACAGATCATCTCTATTGAATCACTTATGCTTTCTTTCCCCTTTTTCCCCTGTGTATGCCTCTCTTGGTCTTGACATTGGAGGTCAAAATTTTGGCTTAGTTCTGGTCTTAAAATGCTTCTATTTCATTGAATAACTATTTTCCCCTTGATGTATCATGTTTGTTGGTAGTAGTTCCTTTGGCTTCTGTACTATCATGTTTCATGACCTCTGATCGTGTAATGTTGTAGCTGTCAAGTCCTGTGTAATCTCAATTGTGAATCCCTATGTTTGAATAATTTCTTTCTGCCCACTTGTAGAATTTCTTCCTTGAAAAAAAAAAAGATAATCTTCCTTGACCTGAGAGTTCTGTAATTTGGCTATAATTCTCCTTTGGCTTTTTAGTTTGCAATGTCTTTCCTAAGGTGATCAGTGAATTCTTTCGATGCCTATTTTGCCCTTTGGTTCCAGGATATCAAGGCAGTTTTCCTTGATACTTTCTTGAAAGATGCTGTCAATGGGGGTGGCTAGGTGGCTCAGTGAGTAAGAGCTCTGGCCTTGGAGTTGGGATGACCCGAAATCAGAACCAGTCTCAAAAAATGAGCACCCACACACAAATAATGCCTGGCTGTGCAACCTTGAGCAAGTTACTTAACCCCAATAGCTTTAAAAAAAAAGAAAGAAAGATGCTGTCAAGGGCTTCCATTTAATTATGGCTTTTAGGTAATCCAGTGATCCTAATACTGCCTCTCTTGGATCTATTTTCAGGGTCATTTGTTTTTCTCTTGAGGCATTTTACATTTTCTCCTTTCTTTCTTTTGAATTTGCTTAATTGATTCATGATGTCTCCTAGTGTTATTAACTTTCCACTTGCTCAATTCTAACTTTTAAGGTGTCATTTTCCTTAATTAACTTTTATACTTTCTTGTCATTTGACAAATACTCTTTAAAGGAGTCATTTTCTTCAGTTGATTCTTGGATGTCATTTTATATTTGGCTAATTCTACTTTTTCAGCAGTTTTCCAAGCTGTTGAGTCTTTTTTCATAATTATCTTTCACCTCTCTCATTTCTTTTCCCAATTTTTCTTCTACTCTCTTATATGATTTTATTCTTTTTTTACCTGGCACTCCCCATTCTTCTTTGGGGTTTTGCCCATCGTTTTTTTGACATTGTTATCCTCTTCTGATTTTAGTCTTGGGTTTCCTTATCACGATAATGTCTCTCTATGATCAGATTCTTTTTTGGTTGATTTTAACTCATTTTGGGGGGGGGGACAACATATCCCTTTCTTCTAAATTTGATTTCAGGGTAGAAGAGGCTCTGTCTTAAGCTTCTTGTGCCAATGGCTGCACGCCTTGAATTTTTACCTGGTGCTGTGCTGATGTTGCTGAGAGTCATGGGAACCTTATGTCTGCTGCTGTGTTGAGGGGGTGGAGGGTGGCTGGCACTGTTGGAGACCATAGGGGATCTGACAGCTTACCCGGTGCTGAGCTGGGATGCTATTGGTGGTGTCTGGCATGTCCTGAAGGTGGGGATTTTCTGTGTTTCTCTGGGGATACACTAAATTATGTGTAAGTCTCAGCCCTGGAGGATGCCTATTTGCCCTTGGCTGTGCCAAAGTACCTGGAGTTCTGATGGCTGCAGGATTCTTGCCTACCTCAGGTTACACTGAAGCCCATGGTGGTTATCAGGGCTGGAGTTTATCATTTTCCTGAGTTATGCTAAGGTATGTAGGCAGGCCTGGTGTTGTAATTTGCCTGCTCCACCACACTGGGTTTGAGGTTCCCTCACTGGTTTGCTGAGGTGGGGCTTGCTGTTGGTTTGCTTGTATATTTCCTATCCTAGAATGCACTCCCTTTTTACCTCAGTGAGATAGAACTTTCTTACTGATCCTCCAGGTCTCTGGAGCTAAAAGACCACTCAACCCATCTTTCTGTTGGCTTCACTATTCCAGGACTTGTTCTGGGGCCCTATTTTATGGTTATTTGGAGGCGAATATTGGAGAGGTACAGTAATTTACTGCTTACTCCACCATTTTGCCTCCCAGAAACCATAGCAACTATTTAAATGTCCCCTGGTCATTTGAAGTCATGCACACTATTCCTCCCCGTTCCTCTAAGTAAAGGAACCTAGATCCTCCTACATTACTGAGAAAATAAAGACTATCTGTTGTAAGATAATCCTTCTTTCCTCTTGTATACCTGAAAATCCTAAATATAATCCCTTTTGATCTTATACTAAGAGGTAACCTTTCTCCTTACTGAGGTCAACCCTTCACTTTGTATCCTTCATTCATTTCCCTCTTCTCTCATGATGCCCATGTTGCCTCAATTTTTACCCTCTTCCCCTAATTTTCATTTTCAATTATCCTTTAACTACAGATTCGATCATTGCTGCATATATATATATATATATATATATATATATATATATA
>WOXC01004359.1:0-69611 GCA_011680675.1 Gymnobelideus leadbeateri
TAAACACATATACACATTTTTTTCTTTTAATTTCTTTTTTTTGCTGGTTCAACTGGTTCCACGTTCCAGTTGAAGTCACCAAAGATCAAGCCATATACTGATCTAGTTTTGAGTCTCTTGTCTTCAAAGAACTTCTCTTCCCCTTTTGCAACAGAGGTAGGGGTCCTATCCCCATCTCTACCTCATAGAATCTCTCTCTTTCTTCAAGACACAACTGAATCACCAGTTTCTATATGAAGTTTCCTGATCCCTTCCACTACTAGTGCCCTCCCTCCCAAACGATTTGGGCTCCTTATGTTTATTCTGCATATATTTATATGCAGGGGGTGTGCTGGAGCCAGCTCAAACCTGCTTAGAGAGCCAATATTTAAATTCTCAACATGAGCACAAACACCTGAGAAATTTGCAAATGCTACAAACCGGGCTTGGATTGTTGTTTTCTTCACTGTCTAGACTTAAGAAAGTGATGGAGAAAATGTTAATAATGCAGATTAAATTTAAAAGCGTCTCCTAAGGCTGTTTGTTAAAACACTTCCCAACATACCCCTGCTTAGATGTATCCTTATTGTCTTCTCTGTTAGAGTCTTACCACTCCTGCTCCCTCATAGCAGCCATTTCCTTCTCATTTCCCTATCCCACTCTACCCACTCTTTTCCATTGGGCCCTCTGGAAGTCCCATTCTAGTGTTAGCAAATGGTCCTTTGTATTTTAACTCAGCCTCTCATGATCCTTTTTCACTCCTTATAATCACTGAATCATGGCGCCCACTGGAATACACAGCATCCTTGGCCACCCTCTCCACTACAGGACCAGAAGAAGGAAGTATGATTCTTGCTCTGCACTGCCACTTTCAGGCACTCCCTCTACCACCATTTTCCAGCAACTCCTCCCTCTTTGAGGTTCACTCTGTCCAGATTCAATAACTGCTACTATAGCATTCTATTCCAATGTTGATGGCTATTCTTTTTTTTTTCAACTTGGAAGCTATTTTAAATTTATTTTTTTTAAACAAATGCTTTATTAACTTCTGTTTTACATCATTCATTTCTGCCAGATTTTGAGTTACAATCATTTTCTCCCTGTTATTCCCCTACCCAACCTCCCAGAATAGCAGTCCCACAAGATATCGCTTCCTCCAATCTGCTCTCTCCCATACCTTCTCCCATACCCCCTTCGACTTTTCCATTAGAGGAAGGTGAATCTTTGTGTCCCAATGCCTGCACATCTTATCTCCCAATTATAAGCAAGAGTATTAATAATAGTATTTATATATATTTGAAACATTTAATGTTAAGACCTCGAATTTCAGATCCATTTCCTTCCTCCCTTGTCACCCATTCCCTCTGGGGAGATAAGTAATTCAGTATATGTTGTACATGTCTAGCTATGCAAAACATTATCATAGTAGATATATTGTACAAGGCTGCTTATAATTCCCTCCCACTCATCCCACCCCCCACCTGGTCCATTCCCTACATGATCCTGTTCCTCTTCTATAGTGGGTACTTCCAACCTCCCCTCCCCCCAAGGATGCCCTCCCATCCATCATCCCTCCTCTCATCCCCCTTCCCCCTATTCTGCTGCAGGTTGAGATATCCCATTTAGTATGTATGTCATTCTCTCCCTGAACCAAATTCAATGAGAATGTGGTTTTGCCTTTTTTGCCTTCCTATTCTCCCCCTCCCTTGCAACCACTTCCCTTGCTTCTTCTACATGAGATAGTTTGCCCTACCCTGTCTCTCCCCATCTCCTCTTGCCACTTTCCTCTCTCACCTCATAATTTCATCCCTTGAGTATTCTCCCGTCCCAACAAATTCAACCTATGCCCTCTATCCATATATAACTGTAACCATCTACACACACATTCACATATGTACTCATATGACCACACACCCTTCTACCATTATTTTCATAGTGAGAAAGATATCATCAGTCACAGTTATTGCTTTTCCATATAGGAATGTAAATAGTTCAACTTTGATCAATTCCTTTTGATTTCTTTTCCCTGATTACCTTCTCAGGCATCTCTTCCTTCTTGTGTCTGGATGTCAAATTTTCTATTCAATTCTGGTTTTTTCCTCAAGAATGCTTGAAAGTCCTCTATTCCACTGAATGACCATATTTTCCCCTGAAACAAAATGCTCAGTTTTGCTGGGTAGGTGACCCTTGGGTTCATTCCCAGTTCTTTTGCCCTCTGGAATATCATATTCCATGCCCTTCGATCCCTCAGTGTAGGAGCTGCCAGGTCCTGGGCTATTCTGATTGTGTTTCCACAATATAGAAATTGTTTCTTCCTGGCTGCTTGTAGTATTTTCTCCTTGATCTGGGGATTCTGGAACCTGGCTATAATATTTCTGGGAGTTTTCTTTTTGGGATCTTTTTCAGGAGGTGATCGGGGGATTCTTTCAACCTCTATTTTGCCTTCTGGATCTAAAACATCAGGGCAATTTTCCTTGAGAATTTCTTGAAGGGTGATTTCTAGGTTCTTTCTTTGATCATGGCTTTCAGGTAGTCCAATAATTTTTAAATTGTCTCTCCTGGATCTATTCTCCAGGTCAGTGGTTTTTCCATGAGATATTTCACATTGCCTTCTAATCTTTCGTTTGTTTGGATCTGCTTAACAGCATCTTGATTTCTCATAAAGTCACTAGCTTCCATTTGCTTCAGTCTAACTTTGAAGGAATGAATCTCCTCAGTGAGCTTTTGAGATTCTTTTTCCATCTGGCAAATTCGACTTTTTAAGGCATTCTTCTCCTCATTGCCCTTTTGGGCCTCCTTTGCCATTTGAGTAAGTCTATTTTTTAAGGTGTTGTTTTCCTCAGTCAGGCTGTTGACCCTCATTTCATACTTTTCCTGCATCCTTCTCATTTCTCTTTCCAATTTTTCCTCCACTTCTCTTATTTGATTTTAAAGTCCTTCTTAGGGTCCTCTATGGCCTGCAACCCGCTCATGTTTTCCCCTGGGGCTTTTGGAGCAGGACTTCTGACCTCACAGTCCTTTTCCTGCTCTATGCCCCCAAAATAGGAGTCTAGGGTTGCATTTTTCTGTTTCCTTTGCCTTAGCATGTTGCCACTTAATTACTTGACTTTTGGGCTTGTTGCCACACTATGGCTTTAAGGCCAGATAGAGGAATTTTCGTCCCGAATGTGTGTGGGGCAACTTCCGTTTCTGGCAAGCTGTAAACCCACCCAGGACTTCCACCCTAGATCACAATCCAGATCCAGGGAGGTTAAAGCAAGAGCGATTACCCCCCAAGACTGATCGCTGGATCTCCCTACAATTCGCAGGCCAGGAGCTGGAGCTGCCTCTGAAAACTACAAAATGGCGTGTCTCCTCAGTGGCTTCTAGCCCCCAGGGGAGGGAGCCGACGCAGTCCCCAAATACAGGTCCCAAAGTCCATAGGACACTAACCTCTTACTTTGTCCTAGGCATGTCTATGTTGATCATTCTGGAGTCGCCACAGCTGCTGGTGTTCTGGGGTTTCTCCAGCTGGCTGCTGGCCCTGCCGCCATGGGGCTAAAACCTCGGCTCACGGGGACCTGGGCTCGGCTGGGCTCTGTGCTCTGTGTGCTGCCAGCTCCCAGACCGCTGCACTGGTCCTTCCTGCAGGGCTGCTGGGCTGTCCTCAGCAGGAGGTTAGCTTCTCTGTGTTGTTCTGTGGGTGCTGGGGCTCCAGAAGTTGTTCAGAGTCCCCTTTTACATAGTTTGGGGGGAATCTGGGGGCAGAGTGGCTTGGATGAGCTGTTTCTACTCCCTGATGGCTATTCTTGATTAGTTCCCAAGTCATTCTCCCTTCTTTCTCAAAGGGTTTAGTACCTGGTTCAGTCTTACTCTCCACACCTAACTCCTACCCTTTATTCTTGGGGAAATGCAATTTACATATTGATAAAGACAAGGACTGAACCTGCAATATCATTGGTAAAAGGAATTCCCAGATGAGCAAAATCCTTCCTGCAAATTATAGTTATAGTGTTGCCCAAAGCATTGAGAAGATAAGTGATTCGATTAGGGGCACAGAGACACAGATAGGACTTGAACACAAGTTTTCCTGGGTCCAAGGTCAGGTCTCTATCTGCCATGCCCCACTGCCTCTCTACAAATCAACATTCCCCTGTAATACCTTTGCATCCTAGCTCATTACCTGCCTCAGTTTCCACAACCTACACCTCTCCACTCAAACATGCAGGGATGCCCCTGATCTTGTCCTCATTCATAAATCTTCCACCTCCATAATCCATAATTATGAAAATTATTTATGAACATAAATTCCTATTCTTCTATCTTTCTATGTGCCTCACCCTTCCTAAACCTATTCCTCCTCCCCTCAACTTACAGTCCCTTCACACCAATGTGCTTTCCCAGATCATCACCCCTGCTCTGGTCTCACTTTTTTTCCCCTTCAAAATCTTGATCCTTTGGTTAACCACTGCCACTTTTTCCATCCTCCATCCTAGAATCCCTTGCCCCATTGTCCTATTACTGTTTAACCATGTTAAACAGATCTACTGTATATCTGTTACCCATTCTCAATTGGGCTCTCTCTGTTGCACAGCAGCCCTTTTATTCCTCCCTGATGGATTCTTTTTTGTTTGTTTGCATTGTTGCTGTTTTGGCTTGTTTGGGGGGGGGGGGGGTTGGGGAGGCAATTGCGGTTATGTGACTTGCCCAGAGTCACACAGCTAGTAAGTGTCTGAGGCTGGATTTAAACTCAGGTCCTCCTGACTGCAGGGCTGGTGTTCTATCCATTGCATCACCTAGCTGCCCCTTCCTTATGGATTCTCACACTCCCCACAGTGGCTATTTCAAACTTTCTCTTCTCCCTCCAAGTCATCCCTTCTCCACTCCACTGCAAGGTCCTTGCCTCAAGCTTCACTAAATTAAAAAATTGACATAATCCTCAAGCTTTTTGTTTTCCTCAATTCCATACTTTAAATCATCCCCCATTTTCCTTTGCTCCAGTCTCAGAGGATGAATTGACCCTTCTCCTAGACAATAACAGCCCTTCTTGTATGCGTGATCTTTTCCTCTCCTTTTTTTGCCCCCCATCCCTTCTTTCTCCCTAATTTTCCATCTCTCTTTGTCCATTGTCTTCTTCTTGCTGCCTACAGATGTGCCCAGATCTCTCCTATCCCTACAAAGCTTCACTCAGACCTGTCAGACCTTCAATCTATCATCCTCTATCTCTCCTCCCTTCCCCAGAGAAACTCTTTACAAAATCCATCCATACTCTTTGCCTCCACTGTCTCACCTCCCACTCATTTCTCAAACTCTTATAATCTGGCTTTTGTCTCCAACATTCAAGTGAAACTGTTCTCTCCAATGTTACCCAAGACCTCTTCACTGATCTCTTTAACCAATTATCCCTTCATTAAAATCATCCCTTCATTAAAATCTAATGACTTTTTCTCAGCCCTCATCCTTCTTGACCTCTGTACAATACTTGACATCGTTTGAACAGTTCTTGCTGGATACTCTCTCCTCCTTGGGTTTTTATGACACTGCTCTGTTGTGATTCTCTCCCAACCTATCCAATTAATCCTTCTTAGGCTTTTTGCTACATCATCATTTACACCCCACCCCCACAGGCACGAGTGTCCCTCAAGGCTTTATTCTAAGATCTCTCCCATTCTCTCTCTCTCTCTCTCTCTCTCTCTCTCTCTCTCTCTCTCTCTCTCTCTCTTCTTCTTCTTCTTCTTCTTCTTCTCTTCTTTGTTTTCTCTCTCTTTCTTTCTGTCTCTGTGTCTCTGTCTCTGTTTCTCTCTGTCTCTGTCTCTCACCATTTCTCATGGAATAAGCTGTCTTCTCTATACAGATGACTCTCATATCTTCTTGGAACCCTCTTCTCTCTTCTGTGCTCCATTCCGACATCTCCAACTGCCTGGTGGACATCTCCAACTAGATGTCCCAGTCACATGTCAAATTCAGTATGGCCAAAACAGAACTCATTATCTTTCCCCCTAAGCCCACCCCTCCTCCCAGCTTCTCAGATTCTGCCAAGCACACCACCATTCTTCTAGTTGGCTAGGTTCACAGCTTAGGAATCTTCCTCAATTCTTTCCTCTCCCTCCCTCACCCCCACATCTAATCAGTCATCCCCTAAATCAGTCCCTTCTTCTTCACTCACATCACAACCACCTAGTTCAAACCTTCATCTCCTCTCACCTACACTATTACAATAGTCTCATAATTGGTCTTCCTGCCTCTTTTTTTCCCCTCTCCAATTCCTTCTCCACACAACTGCCAAATTGATATTCTTATAAGAAACTTTAGTGACTCCCCACTGTCTTAGAGAAAATACAAATTCCTCTTGCATTAAAAGCCTTTCACAGTTCAACTCTTGCCTCCCTTTCTAGGCTGCTTACTCATTATTCTCCATTGCAAACACCACCCTCCTGCCCAACCAGCCTACTTGCCATTGTCCATACACGACATTCCATCTTGTCCTCTGAACCTTGGCACCGGCTGTCCTCACACCTGGAATGTTCTATCTCCTACCTTTTCCTCTTGGAATCCCTAGTTCCCGTTCACGGTTAGCCTAAGTGCCGCCTCCTCCAAAAGGATTCCCTTTTGAATATCTGAAATACTGATTCCACCAGCTGTCAGCATGCTGCCCAAAAATCACTTTGCCTTTATTTTCCATCTATCCTGCATTTACTTCCCTGTGAACCTGTCCTCTCCCCCACCCCCAAAGAATGTAAGTTCTTTGAAGGCAGAGACTATCTAGCTTTTGTATTCATGCTCTCATTTCCCAGGAGAGTGCCTGGCATGGGGTAATACTATTGAGAGTAGTACTGAATGATATGTCATAAACTACATGGCTCCTTACCTCCTCTAGGATGAAATACAAAAGCCTCTGTTTGGCATTCAAAGCTAAGATCTCCATAATATATCACCCTCCCTCCCCACACACCTTTCCAGTCTTCTTACACCTTATTCCTTGCCACATATTCTTTGATCCAACGGTACTGGCCCCCTTGCTGTTACACAAACAAAACACTCCATCTTGGCTCCCAGCATTTTCTCTGGCTCTCCCTCCTTCCTGAAATGTTCTCCTCATTTATCTCCAATTCCTGGCTTCCACAGTTTCCCTCAAGTCCCAATTCAAATTCCATCTTCTACAGGAAGCCTTTCCCAATCCCTCTTAAGTCCACTATTCATTATTTTCTATTTGTCCTATATATCGTTTGTTTGTACGTATTTGTTGGCTTGTTGTCTCTCTGATTCGATTGTAAGCTCTTTGAGGGCAGGAACTATATTTTGCCTCTTTTTGTATCACAAGCATTTAGCACAGTGTCTAGTACATACTAGGTGCTTAATAAATACTTATTGACTCATTCGTAGGTTCTCAATAATTGCTTGTTGATTGATTGATTCGGTTCTTCCAAAAATGTATCAACTCCTTGGTGATTCGATGAAAAAAAGATAGCTCACTTTGAGTGCCAAGAGTTAAATTAATATTTGTAGATGATGTAAGTGCACTCTAGACTCTTTTTCTCTTTTCTGCCGCCATTACTATGGAAGCAAAAGAAAAATACAAAAGATTGGGCACCATTTTGTATTTTCAAGCTCGTATGCTCCATGAAACACCATGGACAAAGGATCCATTACAGAATGATTAACCTAGCAATGGATTTCTTTCTCTTTAGCTTCCTCTTTAGATAGACTAATAGACACAGCAGACACAGCCTGTCCCAAGGATGATATACTATTCTAGCTCTATAGAAATTGCCAGATTGTCATCCATTGGTATGTATGGTCTTCAAGAACTGAGGGACTTTTGGTTGAGTGACTGGACCTGAAACATAGCCCTTGATGGGCTGATTTCAACTTGGAAGAAGATATCTAGTGGAGTTCCCTAAGAATCAGTTCTTGGAACAGCTGGTTGAAGTAATACATAGAATTCTAGACGAGTCAGAAAGACTTGAGTTTGAATCCTACCTCAGATGTTTACTAGCTATGTGATCTAGAGAAGGTCACTGAACCTCAATGTTCCCACCTGCAAAATGGGAACAAGTAATCATAGTACCTGTTTGGCAGGCTTTCACTAAGGATCAAATGAGAGAAGAGATATAAAGAGCTTAGCAAATCTTCATCTTCTATAAATGTCAGCACTTATTATCTAGTCAACATTTTTTTCAGTGGCTTTGATGAAGGCATAGCTGCCATGCTTATTAAATTTGCAGATGACATGAAGTTGAGAGAAACTGCTTACATGCTGGATGACAATCAAGATCCAAAAATATCTTAATAGGTCAAATATAATAGGAGGAAATGGAATAGACACAAATGTAAAGCCTTACACCTGGGTTCAGAGAATCCACGGTGGATGGGGGATGTGGCTAGACGTTCCTGGAAATAAAGACATGGTGTTCTCTGTGTGTCAGTAGGGTGCTAAGATAGCCCAAAATACTCACCCAATCTCAGATTACATTAAGAGACATAGTTTTATTACACTTTCCCTGTCTGCCTCAGTTTCCTCAAATGTAAAATGAGCATAATAAGGGTACCTACTTTCCAGAGTTGTTGTAAGGATCAAATGAGTCAATATTTGTAAGAATATTTAGTACAGTCCTTGGCATATACTAGGTGTTTAATAAATGCTTATTTCCTTATTCCTTTCCAAATAACAATAAATAATAATAGTTAGCATTTATATAGTGCTTTAAAGTTTGCAAAACACTCGGCATATGTTATCTCATTTGGTCCTTGCAACAATCCTAGGAGGTAGGTCCTATGATTATCCCCATTTTATAGATAGGGAAAGTGAGGCATAGAGAGGTTGAGTGACTTGGCCAGGATCATCTAGCTAATCAGTGTCAAATTCAAGTCTTCCTGACTCCAAGTCCAGTACTTTGTACACTGAACTACCAAAATTAGAAAAGTCATAGTGAGACCACATTCAGAGTATCACATTCAGTTCTGGGTCCTTCATTTTAGGAAGGATACTGACAAACTGAGAAGCAGTGTGGTGGAGTGGATGTAGAGCACATCTTGGCTGTGTGACCCTGGTCAAGTCATTTTACTTAGCTCTCAGTGCCACAGATACAGACAGCAGAAGAGCTACTGAGTTCTACTGGTAGGAAAGGTTCTTACACCAATGAAATCAGGGGGTCCAGACCCACAAAATGAACTAGATAGAGAACAGACACAGAGAAAAGAAACCCAGATGTTGAAGGGTCAGAGAATGTGCCCTAGGAGGATCTTTTGTTGGAGTATGGGATGTTGGATTGCTAGAAGAAAAGACTGAGACTAAGGACAGACATGATTAATCTCTTTAAATATTAAAAGGGATACGTATTTATATATTAAACATATATAAATATTTATTATATTGTACTTATTATTCCATTTATATTTTATAGTTATTAATATAGTTATCTGTTAACAGGGCAACTCAATGGCACAGTGGATAGAACCCTGGGCCTGGGATCAGGAAGACCTGAGTTCAAATTTGGTCACAGACACTCACTAGCTGTGTGACCCTAGGCAAGTCACTTAACTCTATTTGCCTTGCTTCCTTGTCTGTAAAACAGCAAACTATTCCACTATATTTGCCAAGAAAACCCCCCAAAAGTGGTCACAAAGAGTTGAATATGACTGATAATGGCTGAATAACAACATAGGACACAAAAATATTGTGCCTTTATAAATGCAAGTTGACCAACTTATTGATCAACTCCAGAGGGGCTGCCTTGGGTCTTAAGGAAGAGGAAAAACCATCCAAATAAGTAGAGCGGTCCCCAAGCAGGATGGGCATCCCTGAAGTTATTAGCTCTCACTTCACAGAAGACCTTCCCAACGGGGCTTAAAGAGCCTCAGCCAGGATGCTGTCAAGAGAATTCCTGCTCAGGTATGACGTAGCCCATTGAGGTGCCTCCCTCTTCTGAGATTCTGTGATCTACAGAAAAGCACAGGCAAGAAATGAACGAGACAAGTAGCCCTGGGTGGCTAGCAATACACACCAGAGGAAATTTTCTAAAGGTCTAAACCAAGTGAGTGCCTATTAATTCAAGAATGACTAAAAAAATGTTGGATGGATGTAACAGGATATTATTGTAACATGAGGAACAACAGATATTAGGAATTCAGAGAAACACGGGAATACCAATATGAACTGATACAGGATGAAAGAAGATGATATACATGGATGCAATGATATAAATGAAAAAGAATGTAAAATCAAGGCAAACAGTGAGTGCCTATAATGATCCTTCTCAGTCCTGGCAAAGGAACTAGGAAGCACCACCCTCCTTTCAGTAGAGAGGTGGGGGACTATGGCTATGAAATGTCATATACACTATCGTTTGTGATCACTTCATCAATTGGTTTTGCTTTTTTTTCCCCTTGTTCCAAGGGAGACTTCAGTTGAGGTTACAAGTATATCCAGAAAAAACTGTGATATACAATGAAAAGGTTTCAATAAAACTTTTTTTAATTCAAAAACTAAAATCAGCGGAATACTTCCCTGCCTTCTCAAATATAAGATACTAAAATATAATTTAATATTTTCTTAATGATTCAGGGTCATAAGAACCATTAAGATAAGAGAGATCTTAGAGGCCATCTAGTGATACCCCTTCATTTTACAAGGGGGGAAACTGAGGGCCAGAGAAGTTAAAACTGAACCAATGTCACTCAGGTATTTAACACTAGAACTAAAATCTAAAACCTCCTCTTCTGACCTCAAATCTGGTGTTCTTTCCCTTATCATTACACCAATTCTGTAGCTGTGGTCCCCATGGCCTCCTGTTGGGGTGGGAGGTGGGAATAGAGTGAGTGCTGGAAGTGAGGGTGGGAAGCAATGCACAATGGGGCTATGTGTAGGGAGTCTGAGGCCGGAACAACAGCTTAGCCGACTGGGCCTTCCCCGGGCTGCCTGCCCACATGGACACAAGAGCCTTCAGTGTGTGGCACACAGAGCCAGCAGAGCCTGTCAGGTTGGGGAGGAGGGGGTTGGGGGAAACACACACATACTGCAGGGGGAGTAAAAGACAGAGCCCAGAGTAGTTACTCAGCTCCTGCAATATTGGTGATGATCCCTCTGTCCATCTCTGGCCCCCCATGTTGACCCTGGTCCCATGTCAGTTAATCAATAAACATTTATTTAAGTGACTTAATAATTTATTTATTTATTAACATGTCGTGCACTGTGACTAGCACTGGAGATACAAAGAAAGGTAAAAGAATGTCCTACTCTCAAGGAACTCACAGTCTAAAGGGGAAGGCAACATGCAAACAATTCTGCATAAACAAGCTAAAATAGGAATAAAATAGGGATAAATAGGAAGTCATTAAAAGAGGGAAGGCATTAGAATTAAGACAGGCTGGAGAAGACTTCTTATGGAAGGTGGGATTTTAGCTGGGACTTATAGGAATTCAGGTAGGTCAGTGATCAGAATTGTGGAGGGAGGCCAATCCAGACATGGAGAACAGATAGAAGTCCCTGAGCCCAGAGACAGAGGGTCTTGTTCATGGAACAGCCAGGAGGCCAGTGTCACTGGATCAGAGTATGTGGTAGGGAATAAGGGGTCAGAAGACTGGAAACAGGGAAAGGGTTAGGAAGGACTTTGAGTGCCAAACTGAGGATTTTATGATCATGAGGGCAATAGGGAGCCACCGAAGTTTATTGAGTGAGTGCTAGACAGGAATGACATGGTCAGACTTGCATCTTATGAAGCATTTGCTTTTATCTGAGTATGTCCATCAGTCAGTCAATGAACATCTATTAAGTTCATATTATGTACTAAGATTAGAGACATAGAGAAAGGCAAAAACACCACTCCTTCCCATGTAGAGCTCATAGGTTGATGAGGAAGAGACCACATAAATGGCTGTGTCTAGACAAGACTATCCTGAGTAGATGGATGGTAAGGTCAGAGGGGAAGGCACTAGTAACTAGACAAATGAGGAAAGACCTCCTGAAGAAGAGGTATTTGAGTTGAGTTTAAAAGGAAGCTAGGGAAGCAAAGAGGCAGAGGTAAGAAGGGAGAGGAGTCCAGGTGTGGCCAACAGCCAATGCAATGGCACAAAGGTGGACTCGTGTGGAAGGAACAGCAGATCACTGGGCAACACAGTAGGGCCATTGAGTGTGGGGAGGGGAGTTAAGCATAGGAAGACTGGAAAGGTGGGAAGGAAGAGGCCAGGACATGAAGGGTTTTAAACAATAAATAAAGGAGCTTATATATGATCCTGGAGGTAACAGGAAGTCACCATGTGGAGTGTGTGGAGTGGAAGGGTGCGACATGGTCAGACCTAAGCTTTCTGAAAATCACTTGCACATCCGAATGGAGGGTGGATTGAAAGGGGAAGAGAGTTGAGGCAGAGAGACCACCAAAAGCCTATGACCACAGCCTTATCAAAAGACAATGAAAGCCATCAGCAACATGAGTAGAGAGAAGGGGTCTTATGTGAAAGATGTTTAGAGCATAGAAATGGCAAGACTTGGGAGTAGATTGGATATGTGGGATGAGTGTGAATGCCAAGTTGAAGAGGACCCCAAGGTTGTAACTTGTAAATATCTGAGACATGATTCAAGCCCAAGAATTCCTGATTCCAAAGTCAGCTCTTGATCTATTCCATCAGGCAGCCTCTCAAGACTCCTCTCCCAACACCTCCCCACCGAATCCCAAGTTGAGTGAGGCAGACCTTCTTTATTGACAATGTTTGTCCTAACTCTGGAGTTAAACATCTTGGCTCTGAATTAAAGGGAGCAGAGTGGGGGCCAGCCCCTCCTCAGGCAAAGATGGAAGGAGTTCCAGGCTGGGATTGAGATCTCTTGAGCTGAGATTCTACTGTCCCATTCTGCCACACGATAAGTACTTATGTATGTTCTGAGGTTAAGTCCCTTCCACTATGAACGCCCAGAATCAGGATTACCAGTAGCTATGTTTATAGAACATCACCCACTCTCAAAGTCTGGGGCTTTTGGCCAGTGCTCCCCCCCATCCCACCTTATGCAGTGAAATCACAAATCTGCCCCACCCACACCCACACCCTGCCAAATAAAACAGCCTAGAGGTGTCTCAAGGAGAACCAAAGGGGGAAATGGCCATTTCCAAGAGGTAACAAAGAGATGGGAGGGGTCAGGCTCCAGTGGCTGGATGTGGGCATCCAGGACACTGAGATCTGTGAGGGATGAGCCATATGCAGCTGTGCTCTGTATCTAAGTGGAGAAAGAGGGTTGCTGGAGTGGACTCCCAGGGTCACAGCTAGAATTGAAAGCTCTCGCCTTTTATATACTGTTAATTCTTGCTTATCCAGGCAGAGGGAAGGGATTAATGTAGAAAGCTAGATCATCCACAAGGAACAGACAGAAGTCAGGGACAGAATACAGATGTCTGGCTCCTGGAAGTTGGGTGAAAATGACAAGAAATGGGACTGAATAGGGACATCAAAAATGAAGGGAACTCAGCATCAGATTGAATTTTTCCAAACTGGATGCTGACCCTTCTGGACCTGTTCATCACTGATCTGTGCAGAAGAGCCTGATCAAACTTCCACCCAAGAGTAGATAATAAACATTCATTTTTGCATAGGTCTTTCCATACATAGTGGGTTTGTGGTTCTGGACCTGGTAGGCACCTTAGAATCTAACCCCTGTATTTTCAAGGTGAAGACTATCCCTGAGACCCGGCAACATGACTTACCCAACATCACATAAGCATGGCAGGTAGAATTTACACTCAGATGCTGAAACTCTAAAGCCATCACCCTCCCCACCATATCACACTCACACTTGAGCCCCACAGGGTTTCTGTGAAGAAGGTATGGCAGGTATTAATTTTACAGATAAGGGAAATCTAGTTTAGAGAGATTATTCATGATTGATTTGTTACTCACATTCCAATCTCCTGAATGACTCCCATTCTAGGACTCTTTGCATTACGTGGTATACACTCTTTAGCAATGTAGCCATAGAACAGCTGACCAAAGAAGGGGTTGCCCTTCAATGCATATTTGATGAAGAGGAGACTGGCAAGAGGGATTAGGAAAAGGAGCTACAATATTTTGAGGGGGGTGGAGCCAAGATGGGAGCATAGAAGCAGGAAAACTCCATGAGCTCCCCCCATAACCACCTCAAACACCCATAAAATATGACTCTAAACAAACTTTAGAGCTACAGAACCCACAAAGTGACAGAGGGAAACAAATCTCCTTCTGAAGACAGACTGGCAGGCTTGCAGGAAGGGTCCCTCATGGCACATTGGGAGCCAAGCCCAGCCCCACATGAGCCCGCAGTTTTAGCCCCAGGGCGGCCCCCAAGCAGCAACAGCTAGAGCAGACTTCAGGAGAGTGAATCACCAGCAACTGTGGCAGTTTCCAGAATTATCAACCCATAAATGCCAAAGCAAAGTAAAAGGTCAATGTGCACTTTGTGGGAACAGGGGGACTGAGAACGTGGTCCAGCCTCTGCCCCTGGGGGATGAGAAGGTGAGAAGCTGCAGAAGCCATGGCACCACGTGGCTAGATCAGAGCTCCTGGCATGCAGATCATAAGGGAACCAAGTGACCAGTCTGAGGGGTAATCACTCTTGCTTTAACCTGCTTGAATCTGGATTGCTGTCTTGGGTGGAGGCCCTGGGGTGTGTGATCAGGTGCTAGAGCCTGTGGAGGGCTTCAGAGAGGGCACCCAACTAATAGCTCCAGCAGCTGCAAAAACCCCAGAGATTTGGGACAAAGTTCTCCTCTCTGGAAGCAGAGTTCTACTGTGGCAAAAAGCTCAAAAGTCAAATAATTGAGTGGCAACATGAGCAAGCAAAGGAAGCACAGCAAACCTTAGATTCCTTTTTTGTGGACAAAAAGGATCAAAGCATGAATGGGATGAAGACAATGAAGTCAGAACTCCTGCACCAAAAGCTCCCAAGAAAAATATGAATTGGTTACAGGCCATAGAGGAGCTCAAGAAGGATTTTGAAAACCAAGTAAGAGAAGTGGGGGAAAAATTGGGAAGAGAAATGAGAACGATGCAAGAAAATCATGAAAAGAGAGTCAACAACCTGACTGAAGAAAATAACACCTTAAAAATAGACTAACTCAAATGGCAAAAGAGGCCCAAAAAACCAATGAGGAGAAGAATGCCTTAAAAAGTCGATTTTGGGGGGCGGAGCCAAGATGGCGGAGTAGAAACAGCACTTCCAAGGTGCTCTGTCCCAACAACTTCCAAATAATGTAAAGGGGGACTCTGAACAACTTCTGGAGCCCCAGCACCCACAGAACGACACAGAGAAGCTAACCTCCTGCTGAGGACAGCCCATCAGCCATGCAGGGAACTACGAGCGCAGTGCTCTGAAAGCGGGCAGTACAGTGCGCTGGGAGAGCCCTGGGAGCTGAGCCCAGGCCCAAGTGAGCAGAGGTTTTAGCCCCAGGGCGGCTGGGCCAGCAGCCGGCTGGAGGGACCCCAGAACACCAGAAGCTGTGGCGATTCCATAATTATCAACACAGATATGCCTAGGACAAAGTGAGAGGTTAGTGCCCTATGGACTTTGGGACCAGTATTTGGGGAACGCGTCGGTTTCCTTCCCTGGGGGCAAAAAGCCACTGAAGAAACTCGGCACAGAAGCCATTTTGCAGCATCAGTGGCGGCTCTAGCTCCTGGTCTGCGAACTGTAGGGAGACTCAGCAATCAGTCTGGGGGTTAATCGCTCTTGCTTTAAACTGCCTGGATCTGGATTGTGGTCCAGGGCGGGGGGGAGGTTTGGGGTAGGTATCCAATTTGCCAGAGTGGGTGGAGGCTTTGCAGAGGCCACCCAACCTGCGGAAGTTGTGAAGACCCCACGTTTGGGTGGAAGCTCTCCTTTCTGGTGGCAGAGTCTTACTGTGGCAGCAAGCCCAAAAATCAAGTAATTAAGTGGCAACATGCCTAAGCAAAAGAAACAAAATATACAGAAAAATTCAACATTGGACTCCTATTTTAGGGGCAAAGAGGATCAAAGCATGGAGGAGGACTGTGAGGTCAGAACTCCTGCACCAAAAGCCCCAAATGAAAATACAAGCTGGCTACAGGCCACAGAGGACCTTAAGAAACAAATAAGAGAAGTGGGGGGGGGATTGGGAAGAGAAATGATAAAGATGCAAGAAAAGTATGAAATGACAGTCAACAGCCTGACTGAGGAAAATAACACCTTTAAAAATAGACTAACTCAAATGGCAAAAGAGGCTCAGAAAGGCAATGAGGAGAAGAATGCCTTAAAAAGTCGAATTTGCCAGATGGAAAAAGAATCTCAAAAGCTCACTGAGGAGATTCATTCCTTCAGAGTTAGACTGGAGCAAATGGAAGCTAGTGACTTTATGAGAAATCAAGATACTATTAAACAGATCAAACAAATGAAAGAATAGAAGGCAATGTGAAATATCTCATGGGAAAAACCACTGACCTGGAAAATAGATCCAGGAGAGATAATTTAAAAATTATTGGACTACCTGAAAGCCACAATCAAAGAAAGAACCTAGAAATCATCCTTAAAGAAATTCTCAAGGAAAATTGCCCTGATGTTTTAGATCCAGAGGGCAAAATAGAGGTTGAAAGAATCCACCGATCGCCTCCTGGAAAAGATCCCAAAAAGAAAACTCCTAGGAATATTATAGCCAGGTTCCAGAACTCCCAGATCAAGAAGAAAATACTGCAAGCAGCCAGGAAGAAACAATTTCAATATTGTGGAAACACAATCAGAATAGCCCAGGACCTGGCAGCTTCTACACTGAGGGATCGAAGGGCATGGAATATAATATTCCACAGGGCAAAAGAGCTGGGATTGAAGCCAAGGGTCACCTACCCAGCAAAACTGAGTATCTTGTTTCAGGGGAAAATATGGTCATTCAGTGGAATAGAGGACTTTCAAGCACTCTTGAGGAAAAAACCAGAGCTGAATAGAAAATTTGACATCCAGACACAAAAAGCAAGAGATGCTTGAGAAGGTAATCAAGGAAAAGAAATCAAAAGGAACTTATCAAAGTTGAACTACTTACATTCCTACATGGAAAAACAATAACTGTGTCTGATGAAACCTTTATCATTATGAATATAATTGAAAAAGGGTATATGGGCATATGTTTACAGGTATACATGGATAGAAGGCACAGGTTGAATTTGATGGGAAGGGATGATTCTTAAGGGGTGAAATTAAGAGGTGAGAGAGGAAAGTGGCAAGAGGAGATGAGGAGACACAGGGTAGGGTAAACTATCTCATGTAGAAGAGGCAAGGGGAAGTACTTGCAGGGGAGGGAAAAACAGGAAGGCAAAAAGACAAAACCATATTCTCATTGAAGTTGGCTCAAGGAGAGAATCGCATACATACTAAATGGGATATCTCACCCTGGAGGAGAGTAGGGGAAAGGGGGGTGAGAGGAAGGATGATGGAGGGGAGGGCATTCTGAGGGGAAGGGAGGTTGGAAGTACCCACTATCAAAGAGGGACAAGATCAAAGTGGGGAATGGACCAGGTGGGAGGTAGGATGGGTGGGAGGGAAATATAAGCAGTCTTTTACAATATATCTACTATGGTAATGTTTTGCATAGCTATACATGTATAACACATACTGAATTGCTTATCTTCTCAGAGGGAGTGGGTGACAAGGGAGGAAGGGAATGGATCTGAAAATTGAAGTTTTAAAATTAAATGTTTCATAAGATGTCCAGGCATTGGGGCTCAGAGATTCACCTTTCCCTAATGGCAAAGTCAAAGGGGGTATGGGAGAAGATATGGGAGAGAACAGATTGGATGAGGGGATATCTAGTGGGACTGCTACTCTGGGGTGGTGGGTAGGGAAAAAATGGGGGAAAATTGTAACTCAAAATCTGGTGGAAATGAATGATGTAAACCAGAAGTTAATAAAGCATTTGTTTAAAAAAAGAAGTCAACTTTGCCAGATGGAAAAAGAATCTCAAAAGCTCACTGAAGAGAATAATTCCTTCAGAATTAGATTGGAGCAAATAGAAGCTAATGACTTTATGAAAAATCAAGATACTATTAAACAGATCCAAACCAATGAAAAAATAGAAGGCAATGTGAAATATCTCATTGAAAAAAACCACTGACCTGGAAAATAGACCCAGGAGAGATAATTTAAAAATTATTGGACTACCTGAAGGCCATGATCAAAAAAAGAACCTAGATATCATCCTTCAAGAAATTCTCAAGGAAAATTGCCCTGATGTTTTGGAACCAGAGGGCAAAATAGAAATTGAAAGAATTTACCGATCACCTCTTTAAAAAGATCCCAAAAAGAAAATTCCTAGGAATATTATAGCCAGATTCTGGAGTTCCCAGATCGAGGAGAAAATATTATAAGCAGCCAAGAAGAAACAATTTGAACACTGTGGAAACACAATCAGGATAACACAGGACCTGACAGCTTCTACATTGAGGGATCAAAGGGCTTGGAATATGATATTCCAGAGGTCAAAGGAGCTGGGATTAAAACCAAGAATCACCTACCCAGCAAAACTGAGAATAGGGGCAGCTAGGTGGCGCAGTGAGTAGAGTGCCGGCCCTGGAGTCAGAAGGACCTGAGTTCGGATCCGGCCTCAGACACTTAATCCACACAAACAAAAACCTAGCCGTGTGACTTTGGACAAGTTACTTAACCCCAATTGCCCTAAAAGGGAAGGCTAGGTGGCGCAGTGAGTAAGAGTGCCGGCCTCGGAGTTGGGATGACCCGAGATCAAATCTGGCCTCAGAAAATGAGCACCCACGCATAAATAATGACTAGCCGTGTAACCTTGAGCAAGTTACTTAACCCCAATTGCTTAAAAAAAAAAAAGAAAAAAAGAAAAAAACTGAGAATAATGTTTCAGGGAAAAATATGTTTATTCAATGAAATAGAGGACTTTCAATCATTCTTGATGAAAAAAACAGAGTTGAATAGAAAATTTGACATTCAAATACAAGAAGCAAGAGAAGTCTGAGAAGGTAAACAGGTAAAAGAAATCATAAGGAACTTATCAAAGTTGAATTATTTACATTCCTACATGGAAAAACAATAATTGTAACTTATGAAACTTTTCTCAGTATGAGAATAGTTGAAGGGAATATAAATATATGTGTGTGTGTGTGTTTCTGTATGTCTGTCTGTGTGTCTGTGTGTATACATACATATATAGGTACATATACATATATACATACATGTATATATACATATACATGCATATATGTATACATGCATATGTGTCTATATAGGAGGGTATATGGGTGTATTAATACATATGTGAGTATGTGTATATGTGTACAGGTATACATAGACAGAGGACGCAGGATCAATTGAATAGGAAGGAATGATATTTTTAAAATAAAATTAAGAGGTGAGAGAGGAACATAATGAGAGGAGATAGGGAGAGACAGAATAGGATAAATTATCTCATATAAAAGAAGCAAGGGAAAACTGTCACAATGGAGGGGAAGAACAGGAAGGCAAAAGGGAAAGGGTCAACCTTACTCTCGTTGAATTTGGCTTAGGGAGGGAATAACATACACACCAAATTGGGTATCTTACCCTACAGGAAAGTAGGGGCAAAGGGCATAAGAGGGGGGATGATAGAAGGGAGGGCAGATTGGGGGGAGGGTAGTTAGAAGCACACACTTTTGAAAAGGGACAGGTCAAAGTAGAAAATAAAACAAGTGGGGGGTGGGATAGGGTGGAGGGAAATATAGTCAGTCTTTCACAATATATCTACTATAGAAATGTTCTACATAACTACACGTGTACAACTTATATTGAATTGCTTATTTTCCCAGTAAGGGTGGGTAATGAGGGAAGAAGGAAAAGAATCTGGAATTCAAAGTTTTAAAATCAAATATTTTTTTTAAATTTTACATGCACTGGGAAATAAGATATACAGGCACTGGGGTATGGAGATCCATCTTGACCTACTGAAGCTGGAGGAGGAATGGGGGAAGATATAAGAGAGAGCAGATTAGGGGAGGGGATATTCAGTGGGATCACTGTTCTGGGGTGGTGGGTAGGGAAAGATGGGAAGAAAATTTGTAACTCAAAATCTTATGGAAATGAATGTTATAAACTAAAAATAAACATTTAAAAAAACATTTCAATAGTTGCATTTCAAAAAAGAAAGAAAGAAAGAAAGAAAGAAAGAAAGAAAGAAAGAAAGAAAGAAAGAAAGAAAGAAAGAAAGAAAGAAAAGAAGCTATATTCCCAAAGTTGATGCCCCCAAAACACCCACAAAGCCCCAGATAACCATATCCAAAGCCAACTGAATCTACTGGCCTGGGTCAGTTGTTTTCTCACAAACCAGTCCTACCTCAGTGACCCAGGGAACCTCAGGACATTCAGTTCTGAGAAACAGCCTAGGCAAGAGAAGCCTTTGGAGGAGAAAAGACCACTTTCTTTTCTCCAGTCCCACCAACCCAAAGACCTCAGAAACCTGACCATAGATTTGTTGATTTTAAAGACAATGAAGGTGAAATAAAATATACTAGGGATCAATTTCCTCATCTATGAATAAGGGGATTGGACTCAGTAACTTCAAAGGTCCCTTAGAGATCCTTCCACCTCTAATACTGTATGTTCCATGATTATTTCCAGCTCAGCCCTTTTTCCTAACGTCACTTAAAGGCTTTCAAGTTCTATGTGCCAAGGTCCCTCCCAGCTCAGACAATCTATATTCCAACATTTTCTCTTCTAAATTCCCTTCCAGATCTAACATTGTATGTTCTTACATCCTCTGCTCTAAGGACACTTCCAGCTGTATGTTGTAGAGAAGGAACTCTGAACCTGGAGTCTATGAACTCATTTTCTTTCCCCCCAAATATTTTGATGACTTTATTTCACTATAATTGGTTTCCTTTGTAATCCTATGTGTTTTATTTTCTTCATTTAAAAAAGCAATCTTCTGAGAAAGTCTCCATCAGTTTCACTAGACTGCTAAAGGGGTCAAGGGCACAAGAAAAGATTAAGAATCCCTCTTTTGTAGGCATTTCTGGCTTGGTTATTTGTTCCAAGATCAATTCTAGCATAAATGTTCAATGTTCTAACGCTCTGTGCTCAAAGGTCCCCTTCTAGCTCTCACCTGAGATTCTGAGAATCCTGGTTCAGGTGGGATTCTATGCAGTGAAAATTACTTAATGCTCTCTCACCAATCCATATTTTTATCACCAGCTCCCCTGAAACCTTGCGTTATAAATAGCCAAATCTTTATCTAGCCTCCAACCGGCATTGCAACCCCCAACTTCACACTAAATGCATAATTTGCTGCAAATTAAACTTAATGGGACTGGAGTAATTATGTTGACTTTTTAAAGTACTGAAAGATAAATACACTATTAGATATTGCAGAATACAAACTTTTTTTTCTATTGTGTTTCCCAAGGGAGGAAAGGTGGGAGGGGAAAAGAGAGCAGAGGAGTCTGCTGAAATCTTTCTCTGACTTCAAGGCTTACCCTGTATCATCCCATCTGTCACAGGGTCCTTCCCCCAGCTGAGAGTGATCTCACTACCCTAAATTCTGCTAGAACACTTGTCTGGATCCCTGCTTTGTCTCCATTCCATTTTGCCTTATATTATGCCCCTCTGTGTACATGTGGCATGCCACCTAAATAGACGGCAAGCATGCTGAGAGAAGGGGCTATTCATTTTCATCTTTGTATGCCTAGCAGTTATAGTGGACACTTCATCAATGGTTTTTTAATTTAAATTGGATGAAATGGAAGGTCCCTTCCAAGAGGAAATCTTATGAGTTGAGATAGGGACAGTCACCAGGAAGATGGATTCTGGTGCTGGGAATGGGGAGGGGTATTAAAAATGGACCTGTGTACAGAGAATTCTGGCCTAGGGGTCTCCCTGGAAGGAGTCTCAGGTTTAGAGCAATATTGTAATGTCAATTTCTCATCTTTTGTTCACAGATCATTTTTGGTCACTCAAGAAAAAAACAGAGAAATACAGCCCAGATGGTGTAAAACACCAGATTATACACAAAAAGCTAATTAGTACAATGAAGAGAACACAGATTTCCCTAACAGCAGAGGTCATTAACCTTTTTAGGGTCATGGTAGCTTGATGAAGCCAATGGACACCTTCCCAGAATAACGTTCTTGGGCGGAGCCAAGATGGCAGAGTAGAAACAGCTCATCCAAGCCACTCTGCCCCCACATTCCCCCCAAACGATGTAAACGGGGACTCTGAACAACTTCTGGAGCCCCAGCACCCACAGAACGACACAGAGAAGCTAAACTCCCGCTGAGGACAGCCCAGCAGCCCTGCAGGAAGGACCAGCGCAGTGGTCTGGGACCTGGCAGTGTGCAGCGCACAGAGCGCAGGAGCTGAGCCCAGCCGAGCCCAGGTCCGCATGAGCCGAGGTTTTAGCCCCAGGGCAGCAGGGCCAGCAGCCAGCTGGAGGAACCCCAGAACACCAGGAGCTGTGGCGATTCCAGAACTATCAACATTGACTTGCCTGGGACAAAGTAAGAGGTTAGTGTCCTATGGACTTTGGGACTGGTATTAGGGAATGCGTCGGCTCCCTCCCCTGGGGGCTAGAAGCCGCTGAGGAGACATGCCATTTTGTAGTTTTCAGAGGCAGATCCCGCTCCCAGCCTGCAAATTTGTAGGGAGATCCAGCGATCAGTCTTGGGGGGTAATCGCTCTTGCTTTAACCTCCCTGGATCTGGATTGTGATCTAGGGTGGAAGTTGTGGGTGGGTTTACAGCTTGCCAGAAACGGAAGTTGCCCCCACACGTTCGGGACGAAAATTCCTCTAGCTGGCCTTAAAGCCATAGTGTGGCAACAAGCCCAAAAGTCAAGCAATTAAGTGGCAACATGCCAAGGCAAAGGAAACAGAAAAATGCAACCCTAGACTCCTATTTTGGGGGCATAGAGCTGGAAAAGGACTGTGAGGTCAGAAGTCCTGCTCCAAAAGCCCCAGGGGAAAACATGAGCGGGTTGCAGGCCATAGAG
Organism: Gymnobelideus leadbeateri; assembly: GCA_011680675.1. Classification (NCBI taxonomy): domain Eukaryota; kingdom Metazoa; phylum Chordata; class Mammalia; order Diprotodontia; family Petauridae; genus Gymnobelideus; species Gymnobelideus leadbeateri. The sequence goes on from WOXC01004359.1 coordinate 22,901, forward strand.
GACCTTAAGAAGGACTTTAAAAATCAAATAAGAGAAGTGGAGGAAAAATTGGAAAGAGAAATGAGAAGGATGCAGGAAAAGTATGAAATGAGGGTCAACAGCCTGACTGAGGAAAACAACACCTTAAAAAATAGACTTACTCAAATGGCAAAGGAGGCCCAAAAGGGCAATGAGGAGAAGAATGTCTTAAAAAGTCGAATTTGCCAGATGGAAAAAGAATCTCAGAAGTTCACTGAGGAGATTCATTCCTTCAGAGTTAGACTGGAGCAAATGGAAGCTAATGACTTTATGAGAAATCAAGATGCTGTTAAACAGATACAAAAAAATGAAAGATTAGAAGGCAAGATGAAATATCTCATGGGAAAAACCACTGACCTGGAAAATAGATCCAGGAGAGACAATTTAAAAATTATTGGACTACCTGAAAGCCATGATCAAGGAAAGAACCTAGAAATCACCCTTCAAGAAATTCTCAAGGAAAACTGCCCTGATGTTTTAGATCCAGAGGGCAAAATAGAGGTTGAAAGAATCCACCGATCACCTCCTGAAAAAGACCCCAAAAAGAAAACTCCCAGGAATATTATAGCCAGGTTCCAGAATCCCCAGATCAAGGAGAAAATACTTCAAGCAGCCAGGAAGAAACAATTTCAATATTGTGGAAACACAATCAGAATAGCCCAGGACCTGGCAGCTTCTACACTGAGGGATCGAAGGGCATGGAATATGATATTCCAGAGGGCAAAAGAACTGGGAATGAACCCAAGGGTCACCTACCCAGCAAAACTGAGTATTTTGTTTCAGGGGAAAATATGGTCATTCAGTGGAATAGAGGACTTTCAAGCATTCTTGAGGAAAAAACCAGAGTTGAATAGAAAATTTGACATCCAGACACAAGAAGTAAGAGATGCCTGAGAAGGTAATCAGGGAAAAGAAATCAAAAGGAACTTATCAAAGTTGAACTATTTACATTTCTATATGGAAAAGCAATATCTGTGACTGATGATATCTTTCTCACTATGAAAATAATGGAAGAAGGGGGTGTGGTCATATGAATACATATGTGAATGTGTGTGTATATGGTTACAGTTATATATGGATAGAGGGCATAGGTTGAATTTGTTGGGAAGGGAGAATACTCAAGGATGAAATTATGAGGTGAGAGAGGAAAGTGGCAAGAGGAGATGGGGAGAGACAGGGTAGGGTAAACTATCCCATGTAGAAGAAGCAAGGGGAAGTGGTTGCAAAGGAGGGGGAGAATAAGGAAGACTAAAAAGGCAAAACCACATTCACATTGAATTTGGTTCAGGGAGAAAATGACATACATACTAAATGGGATATCTCAACCCGCAGCAGGATAGGGGGAAGGGGGATGAGAGGAGGGATGATGGATGGGAGGGCATCCTTGGGGTGAGGGGAGGTTGGAAGTACCCACTATAAAAGAGGGACAGGATCATGTAGGGAATGGACCAGGTGGGGGGTGGGATGAGTGGGAGGGAATTATAAGCAGCCTTGTACAATATATCTACTATGATAATGTTTTGCATAGCTAGACATGTGCAACATATACTGAATTACTTATCTCCCAAGAGGGAATGGGTGACAAGGGAGGAAGGAAATGGATCTGAAATTTGAGGTCGTAACATTAAATGTTTCAAATATATATAAATACTATTATTAATACTCTTTTGCTTGTAATAGGGAGATAAGATGTGCAGGCATTGGGACACAAAGACTCACCTTCCTCTAATGGAAAAGTCGATGGGGTATGGGAGAAGGTATGGGAGAGAGCAGATTGGAGGAAGCGATATCTTGTGGGATTACTGCTCTGGGAGGTTGGGTAGGGGAATAATGGGGGGGAAATGATTGTAACTCAAAATCTGGCGGAAATGAATGATGTAAAACAGAAGTTAATAAAGCATTTGTTTAAAAACAAAAAAAAACAAAAACAGAATAACGTTCTTAAATAAATAAAATAAAATCCATGGGTTTGCAGAAGAAACCAAATATGTTATGATACAGTTATAAAAAGAAGATTTTTTTAAACAAATTTCACACACCCCAGATTAACAATCTTTGCAAGCCTGGAAGAGAAGTCTCTTGTCTCAGATTTAATAATATATAGTGATATAATAAAATATAATATTATATATCAGGCACAATAATATATAATAATATTATCTATAAATAATAAAATATAATAAAAATAATAATATAATGGCATTGGCTTATATCATCATCATCACAGCTAACATTTATAAAATGCACTAATTTGTGCCAGATATTATGCTGAACACATTACAATTTGATCCCCACAACAACCCTGAGAGTTAGATGTTATTATTCCCATTTTACAGATGAGAAAACTGAGGCAACTAGAAATTACTTGCCCGTGTTCACACAGCCAGTAAATGTCTGAGGCCAGATTTGTACACAGGTCCATCCTGACTCCAGGTGCCATGCTTTATGCACTGCCCCCACCTAATTTCCCCCATGTTCTACTACTGAGCACAGTCCAGTGGATGGATCAGAGAGACTTAAATTCAAGTCCCTTCTCTGACACAGACAGTCTGGGTGACCCTGGGCATGTCAGTTAATCTCTCAATGCTATAGGTCACTCTGTAAGACTATTTATTGAAGAGGAGTTGGCCTATATCGGTAGAGGAAGTTTCCTCATTTAGAAGTTTTCTGTCTCAATGGAATCACAAATTAGTCCAGGAAAAAAAACACATCATTTTCAACCCAGGTAGTCCTGGATTTTCAAAACTTATGCTAGTGGGATGCCAGTTCTGCCAGATTCTACCAGGCTAGAAAGGCTCTAAGTACAGTCCCAGCAATAGACCATATCTGTGTTCCAAGGACCAGTCATGCTAATGATGGAGAGGCTCATGAGCAAATTCTTTGGCCATGGTTACCCATGAAACAAAAATAAAAATTGCAGACAGATCACCCTCCCTCAGTCCTGTATAGTCCCTTTCCCAACTGTAGTGAAGATGACAAAGTGGTAGAAACAGAGAGCACAGACAGGTTCCTGGGAGTCACAACATCTTTAGTTTCCCTGTTAACATCAGCTCAGCTGCTGGTGCTGAAATGCATGGTCCTTTTCCAGTGCTCATGGATTCTTCTTGAAGAAGCAAATAAAGGAGTTGGTCAAGTTGTCTTATCCATTTGTATTAATTGTGTCCAAAGGTAGGAAGAAATGTTATTTTGTGGGACATTTGGTCATGTCATCTCATATCACAGTGCTCACACATTTACAAAAATATCATCACAAAAATAACACCAATTTGTGCACCAGTGTTAGTGGGAAGGAAGAAAAAGTAGAGAAACTCTGCTAAGAAGTCAAAAAGAGCCTACAAATCAAATCAGCATATACTCTAATACTTAGTGATTTCAGTACAAAAATGGGAATAAATGAGGATGGAAAAATTAAAAGTGTGTTGGAAATTCTGGTTCAGGAGTAGGGAATGAGTTGTCTATGGACAACATTAACAGATATGTCATACTTATACATATAAATACTTTCCTCAGAATAAAGGATCAAAAGGTGTTAGATAAGGTGAACATTAGGCAACATCACAGAATGTAAAATTGATCATGTTTTAATGGACAGAAAATGATTCATAACTGATGTGGGAGTCATTTCTGAAACCGCTATCTGTGTACCATCAGCTCACTAATTTATGAGAGTAAAGATTAAAATTAATGCATGAGTAGGAAAAAGAAGAAAAATATATTCCATGTAACTTAAAAAACCACTCAGACCTGACCTATTTAAACAAATTATTGATACCCCCAAAATGGAAAATGGATGAAGGAATGGACGCCAATTACAATTTCATACAGAAGTTTAACTAGTGTAAGTCAATCATCTTAATGAGGACTTCAAAGGTGCCTAAAAGCCTTAAGCAGCTAACATTTTACTTACTTGCCAAGCAGAGAGTTACGTCTAACAAGAATAGCATCAGTTTGGTATATGAATTCATTTGTAAAATCTTAAAGAGAAAGGCCAGGGGAAGGAGCATGCTAGTAAATATTTAACAACAGGCTTTTCAAAAAAAATATGCTCATTATACACTTTTAAGTTCACTTGCATTATTAACATTTTCTCCATGCTTTTTTTTTTTTAAAGCAATTGGGGTTAAGTAACTTGCTCAAGGTTACACGGCTAGTCATTATTTATGCGTGGGTGCTCATTTTCTGAGGCCGGATCTGATCTCGGGTCATCCAAACTCCAAGGCCTGCGCTCTTACTCACTGCTCCACCTAGTCGCCCTTTAGGGCAATTGGGGTTAAGTAACTTGCCCAAGGTTACACGGCTAGGTTTTTGTTTGTGCGGATTAAGTGTCTGAGGCCGGCTCTGAACTCAGGTCCTTCTGATTCCAGGGCCGGCGCTCTATTCACTGCGCCACCTAGCCGCCCCCTCCATGCTTTTCTTAAGTCTAACAGTAGACAAAACAATAGACTGAGCCTTGGTTTATAGTTTTTGCTGATTTCCACGGTATAAATGCCCACACTGAAAATTTAATAATCAGCTCTCACAAGCCAGTAGGATCTGGCTCTAGCACATCACTCAGAAGGCAGATTATTATGGGCATCACCTCAAAAAAACCAGTAAGATGTAGTAAGTGGGGGGTCGAGTTTAAAGGAAAAAAATATAAAAGATGGGAAAAGATCTTGAAAGTTTTTTTTATTACAAACCCTTCAAATTCTTTGACCATCCAAGACAGTGGAGACACCATATTTAGACTTTTAACATCAGAGTCCCAGAGCTGTGTGACCCTAGGAAAGTCACTTAACCTCTCAGTGCCTCAGTTTCCTCATCTGTAAAATGAGGGTCACAATAGCACCTATATTCCAAGCTGTAGTGAGGATAAAATGGGATAATATTTGCAAAGCACTTTACAAACTTTAAAATCCTATATGAGTGTTAGTCATTATTATTTAGACAGTGCTTTGAGGTTTACAAAGAGCTCTACAGAGGTCATCTCATTTGATTATTACAACAATGCTATGATGTAGGTGCTATTATCATTCTCGTTTTACAGATAAGGAAACTGAGGCAGGAAAAGAGTAAGTGACTTGCCCAGGATCACACAGCTAGTAAGTCTCTGACTCCAAGTCCTTTGCTCTATCCACCCTACCATGTAGCTACCTCCAGTTCTCAAGGTGTCCAGAAGAGGGGAAAGCATGTAAAAATCTCAAACCTTATTACAAAAAAAAGTGACCAAGAGAACATCAATACTTACTGACCCATATGCTTACCTTTTCATCAGTGTAAAGTTTTAATAAGAATATGTGACACACACATCAAGGACATCCTTGATAAGTTTCTTGGAAGGGAACAGGCAAGCTTTCCTAATTGCTATTTCACAATAGACTACCATCTTTACCATCACGCAATTGCCTGAAAGATGCAGAACATGCAAGATCCCACTGTGTTCACTGTTTGTTGACAATAAAAAAGCATTTGATTTAAAAATGAGAAAGACTCTCTTAAAAGACCCTTCCACAAGGCATCTCTGATACACGTCAAAATTATACAAGATTCTTTGAGAGGCATAAGGAAAGAAGGCATAACTTTGTTCAAAAACCTTGTGATCATTAACATCAAGCAAGGAGTAAAACAAGGTGTATGCTCCCCAAAGACATTCATTGCTGTCATAGAAGAGATCCAGCCCTAAGTCTAAGGTGTAGAGAAATTCCTAAAGATGAGGAAGTTCTCTGGACATCCCTGTTTAAATTTGGCATTATGCTAATTGCATCAATCACTAGAATTTTTCCAAGTCTTCCTCATGAGACTGATAATCACTATACAAAGTTTACCCTAATTATCCACACACAAAAAAATCAGGTGGATGAAAGGTGTTATTATCCAGACTATGATATGCAGTGACAAACTATAGAACTCATCCATTGGTGACTATATCCTGGACAAACACTATCCCTCCCCCCCCAAAAAAGTAAGGCCCAGAATAAAACAGAGGAAGTATAACAGACAGAATTATCTACAGAAAACTACAAAGTTCTTTTAATGATTCAAAGACAATGACTCTGAGGGTTTGCTGAGTTTAGAAGATGTGGAGATAAACCTATGCAAAAGATGTTTCATTATATATTATTTCATTGAGACTATAAAAGAGTAAAATTTTCTCTATATTTAAGCATAGTCTATTTGTTCCAATGGAGAGGTAACCAAGGTCATACGACTAGGGCATTGAGAAACTTTGCAAATTCAGAGAAGAAACAGGGTTTTACCAGTAGGTGGGGGTTCCCAACAGATTCTAACTAATGTGTCCACTTAGAGATAGGCAGGGCTCACCAACAGAAGCTTGCCCGATTTCTGAAAGCCATGGAGTGTATGTCATTTTCTTTCAATGTCTGCTCAACAGAGTGAAATAATATGTAACCTCCAGTGGGATTTGCCTGGTGTCTGATCCTTCCAGTTGAATAGGATAAGGTTAGTGGCTAGCAGGGCCACTTGGTGGTTAAAAAACAAGGAATTAAGAGGGAGAAGTAGAATAAAGAATGTCAACAGGGAAATGTGTGAGCAAAACAGCCCAGGTTTACTGTGTGTGGCAAGAGCAGAAGTATTGGGGGGAAGTGCATTCACTGGTGCCCTTGCATTGCTGGAAGGAGGGCTCACATCCATGAGATGGCAAATCCATTTGAGTATTTTAATACTTGAGTATCATCCCTATTGTATAAAGAGCCTGCAATATAAGTAGAGGAAGGTTTTGCACAAAATTACATGATAATTAATGGTTCCCATTTCCTCATTCCAAATTCAGAGGTTCTGGTTTAACACTGAGAAGAGCTGGCTTCAAGTTCCTGTTGTTAAAGGTGTATGACTCTGGGAAGGTCACTTAACCTCTCTGATGCTCTCTGTGCATTAATTTCCACTTCTGTAAAAACAGGCAGATAGATCATACCTACACAACCTTCCCCTGAGGAAAGTTGTGAGAAAAGTAAATCTTAAAGATCCCTATGAATCTAGAATATTCAAAAGTCCATCAATTATACTAGACTTTGTCTCTTATCAATATACTATTGAAATTGATTCAAGAAGCATCTATTAAGCACTTACTATATACAAGGCACTGTGCTAGGATGCCAGGAACACAGGGGGGGAAAATGAAATAATTGTTGTCCTCAAAGACACTCTAATGGAGAGGTGTACCATGTGTCATGGGCAGCTAGGTGGCAAAGTGGGCAGATTGCCAGACCTGAATTCAGGAAGACTTGAGCTCAGATCTGTGAGTCACTTACTAGTGACCTTGGGCAAGTCACTGAACTTTGTCTGCCTCACTTTCTCATGTATGAAATGAGCTAGAAAAGGAAATGGCAAACCACTCTAGTATCTTTGCCCCCCCCCCAAAAAAACACCAATAACAACAAAACAAATGGGGTCATTAAGAGTCAGACACAACTGAAAAACAACTTACCAACCACCATATGTAATGGGAATTAGCATATGTGCAGAGGACAATCTGGCACACAGTAGGTGCTCAATAAATGTTTATTGGTTAATTAAATAGCAAGAGAACTCCAGTGACAGCATCCCTTCTCCTTCCCCCCACCAAGGTAAGTTGAGAGAGTTGGTTTCCTGGGTAATTGTGAAGAAGTGTAATAGACACCTTGAAGTTTCATCCCTAGACATTCAATAACTGGTTCCAAAGCATTAACCACATATTTAAAAGAAGCTTTTACAGTTGCCTGAAGACCCAGAACTGGAGGAAGAGAGGGACTTCCAAAGCTACTAGTCACCAAACCTTAGTCTTTTCAGCCACTGATCCTTGGTGGGTCTCTTTGATTCCTTTCTGATAGTGTCCAGTAAGAGATAATGCTTTAAGAGAAGAAGTCTTGGGCCCTCCCCACCAAGGACCACCCCAACACCACCAAGCCCTGGTGCATTTGTTCTTTGCTATTTTAGGTGAAAAGATTAGGGACTCTGACTGTGACTTTCCAAAGATTAGGAGAGTGAGCCTCTGGCCATCCCAGGATCCTAATGGCCCAGGGTCCATATCTTGTAGCCAGTCTAACATCAAGGCAAAGACTGATTTTCAAGAGTGGCCTTTGGGACCTTTTCCAGTAGTAGATGAGACAGGGAGTCTTCTTGCATCAATAACAAATTTGGGTGGGAACTGGGTAGGACCCATGTTATACTGGGGCTTTAGTTAAGTTTGAGCCCACCCTCCCCAGAGACCAAGGTGAAATGGGGGAAATACAACTGATGTGGGCTTGTGCTGATGGCATTAGAAAACAGACCCTCCCCCCAAACCCCACAAGATACTCCTTAGGATCCTAAGGGAGAGACATAGCAGGCCTCACTCTGGGAGGGTAAAGTCAGAACATACACACTATATATATATATATATATATATATATATATATATATATATAAGATACATATAGGTAAAATATGATTTCATTGAAGAGAGAGAAAGCACTAGCAATGATCAGGGGCTGGGGCAGAGGTAAGGAAAGCTGCAGAAGTGACAGTGGAACTGAATCCTACAAGACAAAAAAAGATTCCCAGGGCAAATGTGAGGAAGCAATTTTCCTCCAGGTATGGGAAGCAGTCTGAGAGAAGGCAGAGAGGCAACAGGGAGAATTTCTCATGGTCCAGTTTAACTGCGAAAAAAGCACACAGATAATAAAATCATAGATTTTGAGTAATCTTATAGACCATCCCTCAGTTTATACATGAAGAAACTGGGGGGGAGGTGGGATTATTTGCTCAAAGTTATACATCTAGCATCAGAGGTAAGATTTGAACCTGGGCCTTCCAGGGTTCTATCCACTACAGAGAGAGGTGGGCTGGAGATTGTGGAGGGCCTACATATACTCTGCCAGAATGAAGAATTTTATCCTAAGGGAATTAGGGTGCTCCTGAAGGTATTTGAGCTTAAGTGCAAACATAACCAAGCATATGCTTTAAAAAAACCATTGAGGTAAATGTGTGACCAGTGTCTTGGAGAAGGAGAAAATGGAAGCAGAGACAACAATTAAGAACTTATTGAGCAAGAATTACCCAAATCACTAATAATAATAGAATTCAAATTGAAACAACCTTGAACCCTCATACCCTGAAACTGGCAAAGATGACAAAAATAGGAATAGGTCATGTTAGAAGGGTTGTGAGAAGATTGGCAGACTGGTGCATTACTGGTGGAGCTATACAACCATTTTGGAGGGCAGTTTAGACCTATGAAAATAAAATTACTAAAATGTTCAAACTTTTCAACCCAAAGAGTCTACCACTAGACTTAAATCACAAGGAGGTCATAAAAAGAAGACTCCCATATCTGCCAAAATATTTATTGCAGCACTTTTTGTGATAGCAAAGAATTGGAAACATGGTAGATGCCCATCAGTCAATAAACATTTATTAAGCACATAGTATGTTTCAGACACTGTGCTAAGTGCTGGGAATGAAAAAGAAGAAGAAGTAAAAGAATTCTGTCCTCAAGGAACTCACACACCAATGGATTGCTGGATCAATGAGGGGAAGCAATGAACAAACTGTGGTATGTGAAGACTATGAAATATTACTGTGCTATAAGAAATGCTGACTATGATGAACACAAAGAAGCATGAAAAAATTTACATGACCTTATGTAGAGTGAATTAAGCAAAGCCAAGAAAACAAGACACAATGACAACAGTGGAAATGGAAAGAATAACCACAGCACAATCCAGTGTGAATGCTGCAAAATTACTAAGCATAGACAGGTTTCAAAGAAGAGAAGTGAAAAGACACTCTTCCACCTTACACCTTTTTGTTGAGATGATGTAATGGTAATGGGGATTTGAAGATCTTCCCTGCCCCTTGTATTGGCAATCAAACAGGTACTTAGCTCCTTATGTCAAGTTCACAGATTATATCAAGTGTTAAGATTCAGAACTTGTGAATCCCACAGTGGGAGGAAGTTGATGATGTAACAAGAAGGAGTGGAACAGGGAGGAGCTAATATCATATATAAGGAAAAGCCCAAGCTAGAGAGCCAGAACTTCAGAGAACTGAATTGAGAATTGCTGAGAGAGAGAGAACTGCTGGGATCCTGGAGCTTCTGAGAGCTGCTTCAAGTTAGGAGATGCTGGGAGCCAGCAAGAACTTCTGCTGGGAAAGAGAACTGCTGGGAGCCAAAACTGCTGGGAGCAAGCAGCATAGAGGCTGAGATGCTACTGCTGGAGAGAGAAAAGAGAACTGAGAACTGAGAAATAAGAAGAGAAGAGAACTGGGAGGAAGCATAGCTGTGGTGGCAGTACTTTGTCTGTCTATTTTGATGTCACTTTGTCAGATTGGTCTGTTGATAGAGGATGTTGCTGTTGTTACAGAAGCCCTGGGACCCTACTGCTGGTTCAGAAGCCCTGAAAGAGGACTTTCTGGTTGTATGTTTACAGAAATCCTGAAGGGGGGGGGGGTCTTACTGATGTTTTCAGCGGTCTTGGGACTATACTAATAATTTGTGTTGATTTCTCAGACCTTGTTGTTGGGTCTATGTTGATTTCACAGGCAGAAAGTGGATTGATGATGGTGCCAGCAATGTGCATGAATGTTATTGTGGCTTTGTTAAGCTTTGTCTTCCCAGGAACAGAAACTGTGAAGGACTTGAAATAGACTAGACACTGTGAGCTTCAATATGGAACAGGAATTGCACAAGCATCTGGACAAGAGAGTTGTGGGTGAGATCTGCCTGCCCCTTAATCCAGGTGGCAGTTGGATAGGTTCAGGCAGGAGCTGGGACCATGGAAGAAGAACCATGGAAGCTGAGAGCCAGCCTCAAGTCAAGATGAAAAGACCTCTCCTTGGGTATTTAATGCAAACTGAGAAGATCATGATTTACTGTGGTCTAGGGGTGGAGAATTCTGTACTCTGTATCCTACACCTTTTCAGGATGACTGAATGAAGGATGATTAAAAATTAATTTCCAATTAAAAACAAAGAAGACTTTTTGACTGAGAGATTAAGACAACATGACCTAGGGGTGGAAAACTTTGACCTTTGTACTTTGTACAAAGGCAAGCCTCCTTAAGGATGATTGAATAAAGTACTTAGTAAATTATTGAGTTGTTAAATGATTGCATTACTAAACAAATGTACTTTGTTTAAAACTATGTGGCCACTTTGGTGAAAACTATATGGCCACTTTAGTGATAAGTTTGTTAAGTTATAACATTGTGAATACTGTACTTTGGTTTCTGTGAATGTTTTGCTTTAATTTATTACTGAATAAATAGAGAGCTCACTATACTATGTAATCAGAACCTTGAAGTTTTTCACAGAAGCAGTCCTCTGGAAAGCTGCTCATGCTTGGCTTTACAGATGAGAAGTCCATGAGTATAGTATATTACAAATATTTTCAGACCTTTTTGATGTAAGGGGAGAAGTTGATCTTTTGATTATTTTTTCACTCTTTTTTATTCTTTAAAAATAATCTTTGTTATATGAGATAACTCTCTGGGAGAGGGAAGAAGACTGGGGAAAATTTGGTGATATAAAAAAAGACATCAATTTTAAAAATTTCAAAGAGAATGTTGCAGAATTACAAAGAACAAATAGGGCCTCAAGAATAAATATGAGAAGGTGGTCCCTACCTCACCCCTTCATAGAAATGCAACGTCTGTGGGTATAGTATATTGTATATGTTTTCAAGCTTTTTCACATATTGATCAGTTCTATTGATTTTTTTCTCTTAGTTTTTTCTTTTTTTTTAGAGGGTAATTGGGGTTAAGTGACTTGCCCAAGGTCACATGGCTAGTTTTTGTGTTAAGTGTCTGATGCTGAATTTTAACTCAGGTCCTCCTGAATCCAGGGCCGGTGCTCTATTCACTGTACCACCTAGCCTTTTTTCTTTAAAAATATTATTTATTATATGGGTTAGAGGAATAGAGTGATAACTAAAGAAATTTTGGAGATATAAAAATTTTTAAAAGGAAAGAAAAGGAAGTATTTTTAAATGCCTGCTCTGTACCTGGTACTAAGCCTTTTCAAACAGTATCTCAGGTGATACTAAAAATAACCCTTTGACTTAAGTGTTATTATTATCCCCATTTTATAGATGAAGAAACTAAGGCACAAAGCCTTAGTGCCTAAGGTCCCTAGTAAGTTTCTGAAGAAAAATTTGATCTCAAGTCTTCCTGACCTCAAGTTAAGAGAGGGAATGAGGAAAGAGAAGGAAAAGCCAAAAATGACCTCAAAGGTTGTCCTTATCACTTTTTTGTATCATTGGCATGCTTAGGAGAGTGTGCTAGATATAAAGCTCACTCTGCAATTCTAATGACTTCCCCTGGGGGTTAGGAAAACATCTACTACTAATCTCCTTGGAATATAAGGCAGTAAAACTGGAAGACCAGCCAGTTGGGCTGGTTTTTCCTTTTAAAGGCAAGGAAACTAAGGTGGAGCAAAGATGGCCTAGCATAGGAAGGTGTATAGTCTAAATCTCACCCACAACTCTCCACACAGATCTAGAAAACACACAAGACTAAATTTTAATTGAGATATCCAAGAAAAAATATCCCAGAGAGTCATTTTTCTTCCCTAGGTAGAATAGGAAGACAAAGAAAGGGGCCTGTGGATACTGGGGACAGAGTTTAGCCAGGGAAGGTCACAGCAGGAGCATTCTAGCACAGGGAGAGACTGTCTACTAGGGCAAGAAGAGGTCCCAAACCTCCACAAAGAAAGCCAACTTATGCAGAAAGCAGAAACAAATACCAGCTTGGAATTCGATCGCTCACTACCCAGTTCCAGATCACAGATCCGGGTCAGACTGAGAAGTGGACCTGTGCCTAGAAGCATTCATCTAGGGTGAGGAGCCGCTGCAAGACCCAGAAGAGTACTGAGTAGGGAACAAGTTCAGAAGGAAGCAGCAGTAGTAGTGGGGCTTTGACCCCCAGGAACAGAGTGAGATCTTTTTTTCCAGTCCCTAGTCCAGTCTGAAGCCTACAGCAGAATAAACAGGGAAAGAGTCCAAGAACAAAGAGGAGTTTGTAGTTCTAGGATGCTGTACCAGCAGAATTTTCCAACTGGCTAATAGAGGCTGAGTCAAGTAGCAGTCCACTAGACTTCAAAGGAGGTAAGCCCATGGGTGTGTTGCTTAGATCCAAATCCAATTCAAAAGCTTCCAGAGCTCAGATCAGGAGAGCAGTGATCAGACTTCAACTCAGATCATTCCGCTTTGAAAGCACAAAAAGTTTTCAAGTCCCCGGTCTGAGCTGTGACTGAGATCCTGGGGTAACAGAACACTTAGTACCCCAAGAAAGCAGCAACAAGACCAACAGGTATAGAAGATCAGCCCTTACATTCTCTCTGGAAGGACACAGTATATAGTCTGAATATAAAGTCTGAAATCAGGACGTAAGCTGGGAGAATGATTAACAAAACAAAACAAAAAAGAATCCCACTGTAAGAAGTTATTATTGAGCAGAGATGTTCAAGACACAAATCCAGAAGAAGATAGTGACTTCAAAACATCTAGAAAAAAGAGCCCTTTTAAGAAAACAAAAGTTGTGTGTGAGTTTAACTAGACTGTCTAAGACATGAAGCAAGACTTTTAAAATAGTTTTAAATGTTTTTATAAATGATGAGAGAACTAGAGGAATAAGTTTAAAAAGAGATGAGAGACATTGAAACAAAATAGAGAAGGAAAGCAGTTTGGCAAAAAGAGCTACAAAACTTTACCCAAGGAACAAACTCCCTGAAAATTAGAATGGATCAAATATAAGATAATAATTCCATGAGACAACAAAAAATGTTAAAATGAAGTAAAAAGAGTGAAAAAGATAAAAGAAAATATAAAATATTTCATAGGAAAAGCAACTGACCAGAAAATAGATCAAGGAGGAAAAAATTTATAATCATTGGATTTTCTGAAAGCAATGGTAAAAAAAAAATAGCTATTCATGATATTTCAAGAAATTATAAAGGAAAACTATCCAGATTTGTTAGAATTGAAGGAAAAAGTAGAAATAGAAAGTATCCATCAATCATATTCTGAAAGAAACCACAAAATGAAAACTCCTAGGAACATTATAGCTAAAATCTAGAGTTTCCAGGTCAAAGTAAAATAAAATATATTAAATATAAAATAAAAATGCTGCAAGTAGCCAGAAAGAAGGAATTAAAGTACTGAGGAACCATGGTAAAGATCACACAAAATTTATTAGCCACTACTATAAAGGCTCTGAGAACTTCGAATACAAAATTCCAGAAGACAAAGAATATGGCCAAAAATAACTTACCTAGCAAAACTAAGTATAATCCTATAGTGGGAAGATAGACTTTTAATGAATCAGAAGACTTCCAAGCATCCCTGATGAAAAGACCAGAACTGAAGAGAAACTTTGAAATACAAACACAAATCAAAAAGAATATAGAAAGGCAAATGTAAGCCAGCGATCATAAGGGACTAGGCAATGATAAACTGTTAATATATCCCTTCTGAAGACTGTCATCATCAGAGGTCATAGAGAGAGTAGTTCTGTAATGTTTTGATGATCTTAAGAGAAGAATGGAAAGACAGGAGAGAAAAAAAGACAGGGGGAGAAGAAGAAAGAGGGAAAATTATCTCATTATTATGTTGCACAAGAAGTCTATATAAGCAAGGAGGAAAGGTTAGGGAAAGCTTGTAACATTTGAACCTCATTCTCATCTAAACCTAGTTAAGGGAGGAAACAATTTACATCTAGAGAAACAGATAGACAGAATAGAGAGACAGAGATAGAGACAGGGAGACAAAGACAGAGAAAGATGAGTACAGAAATTCATTTTAATCAATAGGGAAAGAGGTCAAGGAAAGCAGGGAAATAAAAGGGAGAATAGATTAAGGCAGGGCTTTGCACTAAGAAAAACAAAAAGTTAGGAGAGTGAAACTTGAAGAAGGGTTAAAATAAAAGAACAGGGGAGGGGGGAATGATGGGGGGATATAAGAACCTGTGATTGGGCCCTAGGTGAAAGACTAGAAAGGCAGAAGAGCAGAACTTTGATCAGTAATCGAGCACAATTCCAGAGGATTTGATGAAACATGCTACTCCTCTCCTGATAGAGAGATAATGGACTCAATGCAGTGATGCATTTGGAGGGAGTGGGTTGGGAAGAGGGGGTGGAAAATGGACAACATGAGAATTTGTTTTTCTTGACTATACATGTTTGTAACAAGGGTTCTGTTTTGTTTTTCCTTTCTCTATGGGAGGGGAGGAAGTGGGAGGGGGAAAGATAGATTTTCATTTAGTATAAAAACTAAAATTTGATTTCAAAAAAAGAAAGAAAATGAAAGAGGAAATACATAGTTTGACAGAGAGAGGAATCACAGGCATATCACACTGGAGGAATGCACTCCATGGGGGACCTGAAAGCAAGTGAAATAAATGTGACTGGGGAAAGAAAAATAAGATCATCCTTAATTAGTCTAAGGGACTGACCATTTGGCACAGCTTCTCCATCACCTAAGGCATAAAAAGTCAGCCTACCATTAGCTGGGATTCCTCAGGCTTAAGGGGTTTAGCACTGACATTCTGACCAAGCATATCACCATTGCCAACAGTTTGAGGGGAGTTTTATCCAATAGAGTCAATGCTGTATCATTACTGAATATCCTTTCCATGCTACTTTTGAGTAAATTTCCTTCTGATAAAGATCATATGGTCTCTGAGGATCTCATTTCATTCTAATCCTGAGCCTGAACCATAAGATCAGCCTGAGTCAGAGTCAGGTCTGACCCAGAACAGAAGAGGAAGGGAAAGAGGAAGACCAATGATGATGAATGCCCACACACTGCAGGGTGATAGCCTTCTGGCCACACCTATGTTTTTCTGTTATACCTATTTGGGTATACCTTCCCACCCCAAACACCCTTCCCTCTAGACTTTAAGCCTCTTGAGGTCAGAGGCTACCTTGTTTTTCATGTGTTCCACATAAAAGGCGATTAAATGGTTGTTGAATTGAGTTGAACCATTGGAGAGGTAGACATGTCAATGGAGGATGTGATAGTACCAGGGGAAGAAGAAATCATGTCTGTGACTTGAGGAATGATGACTTGACTGAAGAGAAGCCCCAATGAGTCAGCCATGCCATGCTCTTTAATTTTCTCTATGACCAGAAAGAGAAGGGCAGGACCAATCTAGAGTCAGACTTGCATTAGAAGCTGGGGTAGGGCCCAACCAGAGGCAGGAGGAAAGAATCCATTCCTAGGCTGTTGCCTCTGTAAAGCTCCAGCAGCCCCTGTCTCTGAGCCTGACAGGTGGCAGGTCCTCCCTCTGCCGTTCTCAGTGAATAATGGACAGTCGTTCTGCTGCCGGGCATAATTACAGTCATCACACTTTACAATATTTGGACAGTAACTGGCTCCAAATGAAGCCTGGAATTTGTGAGCTTGTCAGCCTGCGGGAGTGGGTATCTAACAGGACAGCCCTGATGGGCCCTGTCAGCATGCATCCCTTGGTTGTTTTTCTCCAACTCACTTTGACTGAACTGTAGAAATCTCCTTCAGAGGTCATCTCATCCATCCCCCTGAGTCTAGGCAAGATGACACCCCTAAGACAAGTTCTGGGAGCTACTTGATAGCCATGTTCAGCTCACAGTTTGGGGAGGGCACTCATACCCCCCAGAATCAACGAAAGGGCTTCTGATCCATTTCATTCAATTCCACAGCTCAACTCTTGACAGCCAGAGCTGTCCCTCTACTCAACAAAACTCCTCCCCTCTCACATCTAGACTTCACTGGGCCTGTTCCTTGCTGAGTGCAGTTCAGCAAAACTAACACATGCATTAAGTCACAAGATCACAGAGCTAGAGTTCTAAGCACCTCAAAGATCATTTAGTCAAATTCTTTCATTTTACATATGAGGAAATTGAGGAACTCAAGGTTAAGTGACTTGCCCAGGATTACATAAATATTAAGGAGCAGAACTGAGATTTGAACTCAGATCCTCTGCATCAAAATCCCAGCATGCTTTTTGTGTAGTACCCCACCTCCACCAAGATAGGAGAAAGGAATATTTGCTCATGTTTCCTTCAGGGTCAAGTCTGGTCATTATAATTCTACAATATTGGGAATTAGGGTTTATTGTTGTTGTTGCTGTTGTTGTTCATTCTGTTTTCATTGTTGTAGTCCTTGGGTTAATTGCTTTCCTGGTTGTGCTTACTTCACTCTGCCTCAATTCATGTAAGTCTTCCCATGTTTCAAGTTGGTTTTTGATATGTTGAGTTTAGGTGCTACTGGGACATCCAGGTGATATCCTGTAGACAGTTGGAACTGAAGCTCTAGAGGGCAAGAGACAAGTCAGGGCTGGAGAGACAGATTTGGAAACCATTTGCAAAGAGGTGATGCCAAGAGAGTGAATGGGATTGCCAAGGAGAAGAGTGGAGAAAACAAGATGACTAAGGATGGAAGCTTGAGGAAGACTCACTTAAGAAATCAAGAGGAGAATGAGGAACCAGAGAAGGAATGATTAGAGAAGTAAATGGAAAACCAGGATAATGTTGTGGCTCGAAGGCCAAGGTGGGAGACAGTATCCAGTAGGGTAATCAATGGTGTCAAATGATGCAAATGGTCAAGGCGGACAAGAACTGGTCATTGGGAAGTCTTTATTGACCTCTGAGAGAACAGTTTAGAACTGAAGGCAGGTAACAAGGGGTTGAGGAATGAATGGGTGGCAAAGAAGCCGGAGAACCAACTGTAAAGAACTTTTTTTTCTAGAAATGTGGCCATGAAAATAAGGACAATAGTTACATAGGTCAAGCAAAGATTTTTTTTCACTGGGAAGACCTGAACATGTATGTAGGCAGATCATCAAACGAGTCAGGGGATAAACAGGTTAAAGATGAATGAAACATAGAGAATGGATAAATGTTGGGTCAAAGTCATGGAGGAGGCAATGGGATCATGAATGCAGGTGAAGAGATTAGCTTTAGCAAGGACCTTGAACATGGTAAGCTCTTAATAATTCTATATGGAAAGAAGAATGAAGGAAGGAGTGAGGGAGGGAAAGAAGGAAGGAAGGAAGGAAGGAAGGAAGGAAGGAAGGAAGGAAGGAAGGAAGGAAGGAAGGAAAGAAGGAAGGAAGGAAGGATTATGGAATCTAGATATCTGGAAGAGACCTTAAGAATCATTTAGTCCAAACATGCCTTTTTACAGATGAGAAAACTGAGACCCAGAGTGGGAAGTGATTTGCCCAGGGTTAATGAGTTAGTTAGGGCTAGGATCCGGGTTCCCTGACTTCCAGCTCAAAGCCTCTCATCTACATTACACTGTCACCCTGTGTCCACCTTCACATTCTCTCCAGTCAGTCAGGCCACCTTGCAGTCTGTCTGTTGCCCCAGGCTTGCTTCTCCCACCTGGACCAAGACCCTTCATCAGAGAGTTCTAGCATCCATGTCCCCTCTCGTCTTTGGAGCTCTTGCCCTAGGATCTTGATGACTTTTCATTTGATGACTAAGTGTCAACTTCCCTGGCCTATTATATCTATCAGCCCCCAGGTGCCAGGCCAGACTCTGCTTCCACTCCACATTTTACATCCCATATAGCAGACCATCTTGCCATTTGCCTGCTAAGTTGCCCCACACCCCCAGCACACAAACACAAATCTTCCAACTCTTGCTCTTGGCACTCTTCCACAATAATCAAATCAGTACTACCATTATTTCTGAAAAAAAAAAAAGGTGCCCCATGGATCTACTCACTATCCCTATGACTCCCCAGACACTCCCTTCTGTGGTCACCACATCTCCTTCTATCACAATGTAAGCTTCTTAATAGCTGGGACCATCTCACTTATTATATTTGCATCCCCAGCACTTAACACAGCTGGGGCAAAGTAAGTGCTTAACAATTTTTTCCTTAATTTACTCATCATAGTCTAACATAAACAACCACTTCTGGGATCAGAGAGCACCCACTCCCACTCTCCAAAGGCACCCTTCTGATATGGATCCAGGCACACTGTCTGATTCAGGTTCAAGCCTCAGGGAACCTGACCTCTAACAACAGAATGGTGAGGATACCTTTTCTCATGCTCTTCAGCTCATTAGACCTCCATCTCTGTAGTACCCTCAGGGACAATTATTTAAAGTTCAGATTTTGTAATGGAAGAAGGGTGTATGGTCATATGAATACATATGTGAATGGGTGTGTATATGGTTACAGTTATATATGGATAGAGGGCATAGGTTGAATTTGTTGGGAAGGGAGGATACTCAAGGGGTGAAATTATGAGGTGAGAGAGGAAAGTGGCAAGAGGAGATGGGAGAGACAGGGTAGGGTAAACTATCTCATGTAGAAGAAGCAAGGGGAAGTGGTTGCAAGGGAGGGGGAGAATAGGAAGGAAAAAAAAGGCAAAACCACATTCTCATTGAATTTGGTTCAGGGAGAGAATGACATACATACTAAATGGGATATCTCAACCTGCAGCAGAATAGGGGGAAGGGGGATGAGAGGAGGGATGATGGATGGGAGGGCATCCTTGGGGGGAGGGGAGGTTGGAAGTACCCACTATAGAAGAGGGACAGGATCATGTAGGGAATGGACCAGGTGGGGGGTGGGATGAGTGGAAGGGAATTATAAGCAGCCTTGTACAATATATCTACTATGATAATGTTTTGCATAGCTAGACATGTACAACATATACTGAATTACTTATCTCCCCAGAGGGAATGGGTGACAAAGGAGGAAAGAAATGGATCTGAAATTCAAGGTCTTAAGATTAAATGTTTCAAATATATATAAATACTATTATTAATACTCTTTTGCTTGTAATTGGGAGATAAGATGTGCAGGCATTGGGACACAAAGATTCACCTTCCTCTAATGGAAAAGTCGAAGGGGGTATGGGAGAGAGCAGATTAGAGGAAGCAATATCTTGCGGGACTGCTATTCTGGGAGGGTGGTAGGGGAAAAACAGGGGGGGGGGAATGATTGTAACTCAAAATCTGGCAGAAATGAATGATGTAAAACAGAAGTTAATAAAGCATTTGTTTAAATAAAAAAAATAAAGTTCAGATTTTGGTTTCCATTTCTCTAGGGTTTCCATAAAAAGTGGAGCTGCTCAGTGTCCAGTAGAAGTCATCTATGGAACAGGAATTTATTTCTTCTACACGAAAGAAATGCTAAGATACAAAAGACTCTCACAACTGCCATGTTAAAAAAATAAATAAAGAATTGAAATGAATTCAACAGCTGAGGCTATAACTATTATTACAGTCTCTTGGGAGTCTGATTTTTAAATCAGCCTCATCAGAACAGAAAGCAGTTGGTGGCACCTGATAGATACGGGCACATTTCATTTGGCTTTGCACTGTCCAAACAGCTGTCATTCCATTTCTCCAGTAAAATGAGCCAGATTTAGACCCATTTTCTTATTTATGATTATGTTTTGATGGCTGTCTTCTCCCAGATTACTGAAATAGTCACCGGTGACTCCTTCCTATGCCTCCAGTAAGATCAGATCAAAAGAACTCAAGACCTGGAGACCTCTCAAGATCACAAGCTCACCTTTAAGCCTGGAAATATCTATCTTGAAAATGATGTTTGATAACCTACTCAAGAAAGAAAGCACAAAGTAGAAAAGGCAGCAGGGACCCGAGGCACAAGCTCACCTGGCTGAATTCATGCTCTGTGTGGGAACTATAATAGGGAGGAAGGAAAGATCACCAGCCATCCCCCAACTTCTCACTGGGAGACTAGACACTAAGCATACTACTCTCCACCAGGGAAAGGCTAAGCAAGAGAATGACTTGTAAACAGACTCTTCTTTTTTTTTTTTTTTAAAGCAATTGGGGTTAAGTAACTTGCTCAAGGTTACATGGCTAGTCATTGTTTATGCGTGGGTGCTCATTTTCTGAGGCCGGATCTGATCTCGGGTCATCCCAACTCCGAGGCCGGCACTCTTACTCACTGAGCCACCTAGCCGCCCCTTTAGGGCAATTGGGGTTAAGTAACTTGCCCAAGGTTACACGGCTAGGTTTTTGTTTGTGTGGATTAAGTGTCGGAGGCCAGGGCCAGCGCTCTATTCACTGTGCAACCAAGCCGCCCCCAGTCTCTTCTTTTTAAAAGCCTATGAAGTCTGGGGCGGCTAGGTGGCGCAGTGAATAGAGCGCCGGCCCTGGAATCAGAAGGCCCTGAGTTCGGAGCCAGCCTCTGACACTTAATCCACACAACAAAAACCTGCCGTAATTGGGCAGTTCTTAACCCCAATTGCCCTAAAGGGGCGGCTAGGCGGCGCAGTGAGTAAGAGTGCCGGCCTCGGAGTTTGGATGACCCGAGATCAGATCTGGCCTCAGAAAATGAGCACCCACGCATAAATAATGACTAGCCGTGTAACCTTGAGCAAGTTACTTAACCCCAATTGCTTAAAAAAAAAAAAAAGAGATTAAAAAAAAAAAAGCCTATGAAGTCATCAGCCACCCTGAACCAGCAGTCAATGATGGAAGGCAGTGTGCTTCATCACTTCAAATCACCCA
Source organism: Gymnobelideus leadbeateri (assembly GCA_011680675.1). Taxonomy (NCBI): domain Eukaryota; kingdom Metazoa; phylum Chordata; class Mammalia; order Diprotodontia; family Petauridae; genus Gymnobelideus; species Gymnobelideus leadbeateri. The sequence goes on from WOXC01004359.1 coordinate 44,354, forward strand.
CATCCTTCAGCACTGAACCATCATTTGGGCAAAAGCAGACCAGGAGTTCATCATCCCCCAAGAGGTTAAATGCTAAGCCACAACACATCATCCAGAACCAGGAAAGGCAATTTTGGACATGTTCCATGGGATGGTCTTAATTATGGCAGGATCAGAGATGTTTAGCTGGACAAGACCTCAGACATCACCTCATCCAACTCCACTCATTTTATGGATGAAGAATGGCCCACAGGGATTAAGTGACTTGCTGAAAGTCATACAGGTAGACATCAACAGGGCCAGGTTCTGAAGCCTTTGACTCTAAATCCTATGTTCTTTCAAATGTATCATGTGGGCTCTCAAGTTGCAGTCTCCTGGATCAGACAAACCCAACAGGGTCCTTCTCTCATGGACTTCAGGAAGGAGATCAGTAGATAGAGAGAGAAAGACAAAGAGATAATGCATGATAGACAGGACAGATGACTGGAGAGATATAGATATATAGATGGATGAATATAGATGGATGGATGTAATTGGATGAATGGATAGATATGGATGGATGGAAGGATAGATGGTGACAGAGAAAGATAGATAGATAGATAGATAGATAGATAGATAGATAGATAGATAGATAGATAGATTGATGATAAATAGATAAATGATAGAGCATTAATTAAGTACTTGCTATGTTCCAGAAATTATGTGAAGTGTCAAGTATACTAATATGAACAAAAAATGTAGTACCTACTTTCAAGGGGCTTACATTTTATTTTCATACTGAGAAAGGTTTCATCAGTCACAGTTATTGTTTTTCCATGTAGGAATGTAAATAGTTCAACTTTGATAAGTTCCTTTTGGTTTCTTTTCCCTGATTACCTTCTCAAGCATCTCTTGCTTCTTGTGTCTGAATGTCAAATTTTCTATTCAACTCTGGTTTTTTCCTCAAGAATGCTTGAAATTCCTCTATTCCACTGAATGACCATATTTTCCCCTGAAACAAAATACTCAGTTTTGCTGGGTAGGTGATTCTCGGTTTTAATCCCAGCTCTTTTGCAAGGGACTTACATTTTAAAGGAAGAAGACATAAAGGGAAGCTAGAAAGCCAGGGGACAGGAGAGGATACCTGCAATTAGGCCAGCCAGGTGCTGGCAGGCAGATTAAATCTAGAGAGTAAGCAGTGGAGCTGGGAGCAAAGTGAGTGTGGCCTGAACATCTCGTGGAATTGTGGAGCAGGCCAGGAATTCAGCAATCAGAAGAGAGGACCATAGAGCAGAAGCATTCTAGGGTGAGAAAGCTCCTGGGAGGGAGGTGGAGAAGTCAGGAGACGGAGGAATGGAACTGAGAGGGAAGAGAATACAGCCTGAACACTTTTTTATAACAATTATGGTCGTTGTTTTCCATACTGTCTGACTCTTTGTGGTCCCAATTGAGGTTTTCTTGGCAAAGTTATTGGAGTGCTTCACCATTTCCTTCTCCAACTTATTTTACAGATGAGGAAACCGAGGTAAAATGGGTTAAGTGACTTGTCCAGGGTCACAAAGCTAGTAAGTGTCAGAGGCCAGATTTGACCTAAGGAAGATGATGAGCCTTCCTGACTCCAGGCCTGGTGCTCTATCCACTGCTCCACCCAGCTACTCTATTGTAACAATAGCACTTAGCTAGAATAATTAAAGTTATATGTATGTATGTATGTATGTATGTATACATACATACATACACTCACTGTTATATAATAATCTATCATAAGAATAGCACTTAGATAGACCTTTAAGGTTTGCGGAATACTTCCCTTATGTTCTTTTTTGTCCCTCACAACACACCTACAAGGCAGGCGCTGTTATTATGCCCCCTTTACAGATGAGGAGTCTGAGGCTAAGAAATTGCAGGACTTGCCTAGGATCTTAGCATTAGAGTCAGACAAGATTTGAACTCAGATTTTCCTCATGCCAACTCTACTCCAAAACCCACTATGACCTTCAGCTGCTTTATACCACCCAGGCATTATTGTTGAAGGAATTATTCTGAGTCTTCCCCACTTTATCATACCCCAAAGCAACGAGCCTAGGGTCAAAATGACCTGAGTTCCAATCTGGCTTCAGATACTTACTAGCTGGGAAAGTGTGGCCCTGGGCAAGACATTTAACATCTGCTTGCTTCAGTTTCTTCAACTATAAAATGAAGATAATATAATCCTGTCTCCTAGGATTGCCATGAGGAGCACATAAGATATTTGCAAATGGCTTAGAACAGCATCTGGTACACAGTAGGCACTCAATAAATGCTCATTTCCTTCCTTTCTTCCTATTCCCTTCAAGTCCCACCCGGGTCAATCTGCCCCTTCATTGGCTTCCTACAGCTGCTACTTTCTATAGATCATCCCTTAGTCCTTTACTATACACTGTTATTTTCCATTCCCTGTTTCATATGGATGAGTCCTGACTCCCCAACAAGACTAAGATTAGGGACTTTGTCTGACTATGTCACTGATGTAGGGAAGTTTCAGCATGGAAACTCCCTCCACCAATACAGGTGGCAGCTCCTTAAAACTTGTAGTCACATGGATCATATATTCTCGTGCTGGAAAGGCCCTTCAAAGTCACTGAGTCCAGTTCCCCTCCCCCATTTCAAAGATGCTAAGTGACTTGCCTCAGGTGACAAAGGAAGCATGTGGAAGAGCTGAGATTTGAACTCAGATCCTCTGGCTGGTGCATTCAGAGGTTAACTTCTCAGAAGCCATACTTGAACCTAGATCTTCCTGATTCCAAGGCTGGTTCTCTATCTATAATACACCGTCTTTTAGATAGAAAAGTACAGAAAGAAGCTCTTTTTGTAGTGTCAAAGAAATGGAAAGTAAAAAAGAAAGTTTGGGGCTGGAGTTTGGGGAATGGCTGAACAAGGTATGGTATATGAAGGTAATGCAAGACTATGGCACTGTAAGAACTTATGGAAAGGATTTCAGAGAATCCTGAGAAGATTTGTATCAACTGATGCAGAGGGAAGTGAACAGAACCAGGAGACTTATTTATACATTAACATTTTAAAAACAAACAACTTTGAAAGACTTGAGAATTCTGATCAATGCAAAGACCAACCATGATTCCAGAGATGATGAAGGATGCTACCCACCTTCCCAGCAAAGAAGGGATAGACTCAGGGTGCAGGTGGAGAAGTATATTGTTTGGATATGGCCAATAAAGGAATTTGTTTTGCTTTACTAGGCATAATTGTTATAAAAGATTTTTTTTCTTTTTTTCTCATGGGAAGATGAGAGAGAAAATAGATTTTTGTTCATTGAAAAATACAAAACAATTTCGTCCAGGCAAAAAGAATAGGCTGATATTTGAGCAGCTGAGCAGAAGTATCCAGTGTAAAAGGTCATCTCTGGACACTGTTGGACCCTTTAGTTCCTTTATTCTCCTCATGGTCAACCTAGGTAGAATCATACTTCAAAGATGCATGATTTTATTGGGGTCAGCATAATATCAACATAAATGTCATCAACATAAATCTCAACTCCCCTATCCTTAGAATACAGTCTTGATGAGTTGCTGTGACCAAAAGCATTGGATTTGAATGTTTCATTTCAGCTCTGAGACCTCATGAGATGGAATTGGAGTGGATCTGTATCCCTGTGGTGTCTGGTGGTCAGGCCTATTGTGTTGGGAGTATGCTTTTCCATCAGTCCCAGGAAGAAAGGTCTCATTTTTTGTGTTTCTGACAGAGCAGGGACTTCACATGGGAGGTGCCAGTCCATGGGTGCCAGTTCAGGAGAGGAGGGAGGTCACTGTCCTAAGCTCTTTCTGCAACTCTGACTCTCCTCCACACACACACCCTCTAGCTCCCTATGTCCCCACATCTGGGCATGGCACACTATGGGACACTATAGTGGAACCATTCAGGAGGTATGCCAAGAAAAAAACTGACAAGGGTGTGGAAGGCCATACCAGTCAGTCCCTTCCTCTGAAGGGTACGTGGTGGGAGGATTATCAATGACAGAAGGCAACACTGGCAACAACTCCCCCATTTCAGGCATCATCTTCAAGGTGCCAAGCTATGAAGGAAGCCCTTAAAGGGGCCATGTCCTCAATAGGCTCCATCTTAACTACTCAGAGCCTGCTCTGAACTACTCACCATGAGCTGGAATCTAGTAGGACCTTGGGAACCCCTACTCTGGCCTGTAGAACTCTAGGACTGGTCATTGGGAGAAATGTCTAGCTGTGGGGCTAGACGTTTGGATCTTTGGTTAGCAGCTGGCCTCCCAATGCCCCACAGAAATCACAGATTCAAAGCTTAGAAGAAAGATGCAGACCATGCTGCCCATTTTACATATAAGGAAACTTGAGGCTAGACAGGAAGTGATTTGACCAAGGTAACACAGTAGCATAATCAGGTTCAAACCCAAATCCCCTGACTTTTAAATTCAGCAGTTTTTCCACCACATCACCACAACCTCCTGGGGTCATAAAGTAGGAAAGGCAGGTACACACAGATCCAATCCATGGCATTCAGAGAGCTCTTTTATTTACAAAGCGATTTACAAACATCAGCTTGTGACTCCCCACAGCCCCTTGCGAGGTAGGTCAGTAAGTCATATCTACAGTTTACAGATGGGGAAACTGAGGCACAGAATGGGGATGTGGCCTGCCCCATTGTGAAAAGATCTTTCTTGTCCCCATCCATGAAAGAAAAGAAAAGTAACATATGTATCCTTGCTCCTGGGATCACCCAGACATGCAAGTAAACACCCATGTTCTGGTGCTCCAGCACACTCTGGTGCTTCCCTCTGCCCTCACTGGGCACCCACCAGGGGTCTATAGACTCCCCATTCCCCATGATGGTCTATAAGTTAAGCCTTGCAGATTGTCACTCGCCTGGGCTGGGCCTGGCTAGGCCAGCAAGGATGAAACTTTTGAGTGAAGGAGGAGCAAGGAGAGGGTAATGGTTCAGTTTCATTCTCAGAACACAGTGGGCTGGAGATATTGGGGCAAGGGGAAACTGGTCAGGGAGCTCTCAGCACCCCCTGGTTCAGGCATCTGGCATCTGGTTCAGAGAAGAGCTTGGGGCTGGAGGGCCAGAACCCCTTGGGTCTTGAAAAAGCATTCTGGGGGATGCAGGAGATGAGTAACCCAAGGAAATAAACTGTCCTGGGAAGGTGAAGGGGGTAGATCAGTGCCAGATGGGCTGACTGGTCACTGGGGGTCAGGGAGGAGAGGGTGTGACCTCTCAGACACAAGGAAAAGGTTAGTGTTCACTCATTAGAGCCTGCCAAGTCCCTGGTGGAAAAGTCCAATGGGTACCACTACCTCTTACAGGGAAGTCATAGCTAGGGCTCTCTCCTCTTAACCAATCACCTGACTAGACTCCAAACCCAGCCCATTCACCAGCCTTAAAGTCATCTCCTTCCCTTTGTACTCCCAAGCCCTGAAGGCCTGGAATAGCTATAACCTCTTCAAGGCCCTTTCCTGATGATCTAAATGCTCTCTTAGTCACGGGCTGCCCAGCTCTATCATGGGCTCAAAGACCCAAGCTCAGGGCAAAGTAGCTACAATTGACAAACTCCTATCCCCTCCAAGGTCTGATAAAGCCAGCCTGGTACACCCACTAAGACAACTCCCTCTTTGCTCTGTGGTCCCATCCTAACAACACTGAAGTCCTTTTTCTAGGCCCATATAAGCCTGAGTGGGCCTGGGAGGCTATACTCGGCCCCATCCCCAGCCGCCCCCTCCATTTGGTCCCTAAAACCTTCCCAGGTACCAGGACTGACCTAGAGAAAATCCCAATACAGCAAAGTGCCACTTCCTATCTACAGGGCCTCCCCCTCACACTCCTTCTCCCAAGGACCACTGAATGGGGGCTGTGCCTAAGAGGAGAGGGGACAGGATGGTGTCAGAGCCAGGGTGACCTAGGGCAGGCAAATGGGTGACCAGGTCATTCCCTCATGCCAGGGTTCTCACTTGCAGGTGGGACGGCAGGTGATGGGAGGGCCAGCCCCTGGGGGATGAGCCCCCTCCCCTCCAAGACTTAGCATGTCTCACGCTATCTGGTCTCCAATGATTCCAGGTATTCCAGGGCCACATCATAGCAGAAATGGTACTGTTCCTGGAAGGGAAGGAGAGAAGGAGCAAGGGAGGAAGAAAAGGTGGTGAGCTATTATCAGGGCCATTTCTGCACATCCACCTGCATACCCCATTCTCCAACATAGTACTGTCCCAGGGAAAAGAGACCAGGATGAAAAGCTTTCTTAATAAGGCTAAGGTAAGAAGCCTGATATCCTGGAGTTCTCAGTCACCAAGCTATTAAGATGCCACCCCAAGGAGAGACAAGGGATAAGTTTGGGGACATTAACCATACACATGGGGGTCTTTCTAGGTGCTGGACGCTGAGCACAAGCATGAATGGGCACTGAAATAAGGATGGGTTACTGGACACAATAAATGGGCTAGATAATAAGTATTGGGCAGAAGGTATGGGATGAACTCAATGCTGGCAGAGAATGGAGAGGGCACTGGGCACAGATGAGATGCTAAGTATGGGATATGAAACAGAAGTGTCACCAAGAACAGGGTATGGAATTAACAGGATGGTGGACATGGGGTAAAAAAGAAGCAGATCCCTGGGCATAGAACAGAGAATGGATGGGTGCTGACGACAAATTATAGACAGAGTACTGATTATGGGATGAACAGGGCATTGAGCATGGATGGGATTCTGGGAATGGGATATAGAATGGACAGGGCATTGAAAATGGAGTATGTGTGACATGATGTGTAAAATGGATGGAATACTGGGAATATAAAATAGGTTATAGGCATGGGGGCACTAGGTTTGGAATCAATAGGGAATTTGGCATAGAATTTATAATGGCTAGGGCATGGGGTATCAAATGGACAGGACACTGGCATATGGTATGAAATGGACTCAATGTCGGACATTAGATATGAAGTGGCCTGGGCATTAGGCACAGATGAGATGCTGGGCATAGAATGCAAAATGGATGGGCACAAGGCATGAGTTACAGAAAGGATGCTGAGCATGAAATAGACATGATAATGGGCATGGATTGGATGCTTAGCATGGGATAAAGGACAAGCTACTCAGCCTGAAAATGGCATCAGGCATGGAATACTGAGCAAAAGGTATGGGGGCCCCGGAGAGCCCCTGGAGCAGGGGAAGCCTGTAAGAGAGAAGATGCTGGACTTGGCATGGCAGAATGGATAGGAGAGCAGGGATAAAGTATGAAAGGGGCAGGGCACTGAGCAAGGGGTAAAGATGGTCAAGAGGACATGCAATGGATGGGATGCTGAGCACAGGTTATGGAATAGGCACGAGTGTGGATGAGGTGTTAGGAATGGAACAGACAAGGCATTAGGCACAAATGAGATGCTGGGTGTGCAGCAGCAGAATGGATGGATGCTAGGCAAATGTTGTAGAATATTGAGAATAGAGTTGGTATGTTGGGTATAGGGATAGAGCATCATTTATGAAAAGGACAGGGCTCTGGACATGGGAAATAGATGGGTGCAGGCTGTAGAACAGATGGCATGCTGGGCACAAGGTATGGATTAGCTTGGAATGAATAGGGTGCTGGCTATGGGAAGGATGGAGCACCCTGCACAAGGGGGACCACTCACCAGAGTTTCCACCATGTTGGGCTTGTAGTTACGCAACATCTTGGCAGCAAAGAAAACATCCACCAGGTTGTGGCAGCGAATCATCTCCAGGACCGTGGTAGAGGCACAGAAGGTACCACTGCGACCACCTCCATTCCTGTCGGGGGGGGGGGGGAAGGCCCAGCCTTTGAGGGGCAAAGTCCCCAGAGATGCCCAGAGGAATAGATAAGAGATACTGCTAGAGGCAGAGACACCCAAAGAGAGATGGGAGATGGAGAAACAGCTGGCCAGAAATCTCAAAGAGACCCACACACAGAAAGAGAAACCGAGGGCATGACCCACACCTGGAATGCTCCCCATCCTCAACCATCAGCTTCCTCAGGGTTCAACCCAAGTGCCTCATTCTAGAAGGTCTTTCCTGACCACCGCCATCATCACCCCACCCCACCCACCATGTTTGCTCTTTCCTCTAATTGTCTTGCATTTATTTACATGTGCAGAGGGGGTATGGTATAGTGAGAAGAGATGCTGACCTTGAAGTCAGGGAGCCCTGGGTTCAAGTCCTGACTCTGACACACACTGTCCATGTAACCCTGAGAAAGTCACCTAGCTTGTCAGTGCCCCGACACCAAAGACTCCAAGATGCAGAACAGAAGCCCATCTACATCAGTCGGTAAATAAACATTTATTAAGCTCCTACTGTATCCTAAGCATGGAGGATACAAAGAAAAGCAAAAGATAGTCTCTGCATCAAGGAACTCAGTCTACGGAGGAGATAACAGGCAAACAACTAGGTACAAATAAGCTATCGACAGAACAAATAATCAATAGAAGGAAAGCACTAGAATATTAATTGGTAGAGATTCTTACATCAGTAAAATCACAGGGTGTGTGTGTGTGTGTGTGTGTGTGTGTGTGTGTGTGTGTGTGTGTGTACAATAGACTGTCAGCTTCTTGAGGACAGGGACTACTTAATTTTTCTCTTTGTAGAAGTGTTTGACACATAGTAGGTGCTTAATAAATGTCTGCTGAGAGGTAGGGAGGAATCGATGAGTAGCAGGCAAACATGTGCATGTGTGGGTCATGCTCACTCCCTCAGCCTGACTACCTCTTCCACCCCCAGAATGCCCCATCCTTCTCTGGGATAGTCTATGGCTCCTCTATCTCCTTCTCAGATGAGGAGTCCCATCAGAGCCTTGATTTTCCAAAGGGGACCAGTTGTGCAGAATGAAGGGAACCCAGGCAACTGCTATTTGGGCTTCTCACTCCAGAGAACCCTCCTCATGCTCTTCTGTCTACCACAACCCTGACACTCAGCCACCAGCTAACACCAAGCTAAAGTGAGCGAACCAATCTACCTAGATCATGGCAAGCAGGACAGTTGTCCCAAGGTGGCCAAAAGACTAGAGCCCATCAAGAAAGCTTCTCCCCACCTCCATGCCAACCAGGCATGTTGTTGGGCATGAGGACAGAGATCCAGTTCTTAGGGCCTGTCCTTAGCTAGCTGAGCATCTGTCCTGCCTGGGCCAAGGAGGGGATGTTTTCTTAACCTTTTGTTGTGTTCTGTTCCCCTTTGGCAGTCTGGTGAGGCCTATAGACCCCCACTCAGAATAGGTTAGGGGGGTTTTAATTGAAGGAAATGCTAAATTTTAATTAGGCTTAGTGAATATAAAACTGTGATTGCTTTCCTATCCAAGTTCACAGACCCTCAGAAATCTTGGTCTGTGAATTTTAGGTTAAGAATTCTTGCCTTGGGGCAGCTTGCTTGGGGCACAGTGAATAGAGCACTGGCCCTGGAGTCAGGAGGACCTGAGTTCAAATGTGGCCTCAAACACTTAACACTTACTAGCTGTGTGACCTTGAGCAAGTCACTTAACTCCAATTGCCCTGCCCTCCCCCCACCAAAAAGAAAAAGAAAAAGAATTCTTGCCTTAGGGGAAGCTGGGAATTATATAGGATTTGGGGACCCACAGAAGGCACTCCCTCCATCATACCTCCAAGCTTATATCCCTGGTGAATTGGCAGCTTTCCCTGTCTGTTAACTTCCCTGCTCTGGTTCCCCTCAGTGTCCTTACACAGACCCTGCTGTGAAAGAGGCTGATGCAGCACCCCTGGGCAGAGGTGGGGAGGGAGTGGTTGAAGAGGTCAGCACATACTGTTGGTGAAACATTTTTGTTGACTCAGCTGAATAGAAGAGCCTGACACATGATTTATCTGTGTGTCTGAACTTTTGAACCAGAAAGGACTCCAGAGGCCAGCTTGTCCAATCCCCTCATTTCACAGATGAGGAAACTGAGGCCCAGACAACCACGGTTGTCCAGGGATTAAGTGACAGAGGACTCAGCCCCAGGGCCTTTCTAGAGCCAGTTCTTGGGGCCCCAGAGACAGGTCCCAAGGCCCAGCCATGAGACAGACAGGTCCCAAGGCCCCACCTTTGGCTCAGGGTTCCAGTACATGCCACTCCCCAGTGGGCGACTGGCCCACTTAATTCAATTCCCAGCCCACTCCAACCCCTCAGGTCACTCACAGGCAATGCACGATGGTCCTCCCCTCCCCACTCTCAGCCTGCCATTTCTCCACCTCAGCCAGCAAGTGCAGGAAAGCCTTCTTGGAATCCGGTGTGTCCCGGTATGCTGACCAGCGCAGAAACTGGAAATGTCGTACCAGCAGATGTCCTTCCTGCAGCTAGGGAGGGCAAGGGCAGGGGTCAGGGAGGACAGAGGGGGCAGGCAGATGGGGAGCATCCATGACAAAGGGATGGGGGAACCTCAGAATCAAAGGGACATTGGGGTCCAGGGGATGGGGCATCAGTGACGAGGGGACATTGTGGGCAGGGAGATGGGGAACATCGGAATCAGGGAGGGAAATGGGGTGCAAGGCATCAAGGGGAAGAGGATAGAGGCCATCAGGGACTGAGTGATGTGGGGGTCAGGGAGATGAGAGAAATTAAAGGTAAGAGAATGAGGAAACATCAGGCCTAGAGGACCCAGAGGTCAAGAGAACAAGACCTCAATATCAGAAGGATGGCGAGGGGAGTCTTCAGCACCAAGGGGCAAAGGACACAAGGGGCAGTGGCTGGGGGAACAGGAGGATGAGAGCTATTGAGGGTAGGGAGGACAAGAGGACATCAGTACCTCCAAGGCTAGGAAATGGGGGGCACTGAGAGCAGAGGGAGGTGGGGGCACTGAGGGCAGAAGGAGAGGAGGACAGTAGGGCCAGAAGGAGAGGAACACCACAGGCAGGGGCAGGAGCACATCGATGATGTGGAAATGGGGGCAGCAGGACCTGGGGACGAGAGACCCCCAATCCAGCAGCCAGGCCTCGAGTATATTTATGATAATCATAAGGAAATTCAATCTGTGGAGCCGGAATACTAATGCCTCTCAGTTTAATTAGTTGATAATTAAGTCCTGCTTATATGCATGCATACACACACATACACACACATACACACACACACACACACACACACACACCCCTACCACTCTTACCCGAGTGAGGTTCTGAACTCGGAAGAGGCGAGCAATGAGGTCATCATCTGCTGTGCCAGACACAAACTCCACGTCCATGGGGCCGTACTGCTGGCGACCAGGCTCTGGCCAGTACTGGGGGCAGGGCTGGGGGATGTAGTCAGAAGGGGAGTGAGGGCCTCATCTCTCCTACCCACAGTGACCCACAGCTACACACACACACTCACACGCCCCCCACACACACACACGCATGCATGCATACACACACACATGCATGCATACACCCCTTCTTTTCTTCAGGAGCCCTTTTCTGCCCCCCCCCCCAGCTCCTGGTGCCCTCCTCTCTGACATTACTTTACATTTCCCCTGTATGTATCTTGCACGTACCCAGTTATTTGCATGATGTCTCTCTCATTAGACTGTGAGCTCCCTGACGGCTGAACACAGTGCCAGGCACACCATGAACCATTAATAAATGCTTATGGATTAACGACCTCACCTACTCACATCTCCACAGAGCCACACTGACCTTTACCCACACACGCTGACACAGTCTGTTCATATGCACCAACATACACACACGAGGCTCTGTCCCAATCCCCAGGCACCCTGCCACATTCACATTCTCATAAAGACACTAGTGCCCACAGCCCCACCACCTCACACGACTACATACAGAGACCAGATCCATGGGCCTTGCACAGACACACACAGCTAGCTGTCCACAGATTCACCCCAGACACAAACACACAAAGGCGCCCAGAGAGAGTCACTTATCTCCTACCAACCCCCATGTGGATTTGCCCAGAGGCAAGACTGTCCAATTCCAAGGATGCCTCAGGTGTCATATCCCTGGGCTGGGCTGGGCTCAGGGAATAGAGCATAAGGCAGCATCTACAATCCAGCTCAGCCCAGAAACCAATCAACCCAAGGGCAGGAGTCAGAGCGGCTAGAACACCGGATCTAAACTCAGGATTCAAACCCTGTCTGACTACCTGTGAGACCCTGGGCAAGTGATTTTACCTCTCTGGGCCTCAGCTTCCTCATCTGTAAAATGAGGAGGTTGGACTAAATGGTCTCTGGGATCCCTACAAGTTCTAACCCTACGATCCTATGATTTGGGCAGGGGTCTAGGGGTGGGGGTGGGCCAAAGACAAAGTGGGGTCACCACAGCAATGTGGGTGTCTACATCTTCCTCAGCAAGTCAGTCATTAGTAAATGCATTGCCATAGGCTCATGCAAGGGGATAGCAGAAGCAAGAAGAGAAACTGTCTTTCCCTCCCTTCCTTGCAGAGATGGGGGCTGTGGGTGTGGAACATCATCTATACCATCAGACTCAGTTAAAGTATGAGCTTTGCTGAACTGGTTTTCTTCCTCTTTTTTTATTCTTTGTCATAAGGGATGGTTCTCTGAGAAGTGAGGTACGTATAAAAATGAATGTGATGGTTTGGAAAAGATGGGGAGAAAATTTGGAACTCAAAATCTTGTGGAAGTGAGTGTTGAAAACTAAAAATAAATTAATAGAAGCAATAAAAAACATTCAAAAAAAGAAATGAATGTGATGGAAAAACAAAAGATAGGAAATTGAAAACTAAAAACAAATTAATAGGAACAATGAAAAAAAATTTTTTAAATGAATGTGATAGAAAAACAAAAGATAGGAATAAAAATATTTTTAATTTTTTAAAAATGCAAGGAGATGGGTCTAGATGACCACTGATATGTCCTTTCCAGTTCTAGTCAGTCAGATAATAAACATTTATTAAGTGCTGACTATGTGCCAGTCCATGTGTTAAATGCTGAGGATTTTTTTTTAAGGGCAGAAGGCAGTTTTTGCTTTTAAGAAGTTCACAGACAAATGGGGAGAAATAAAAGTTATAAATGAAAAGTTCTCTGATTCCCTTCTCAGCAAAGCACAATCCTCAACCTTCACTAAGAGGAGGAGGTGACTTACAAGGCCTTGCACAGCCAGTTCCAGCCTGGCCTCCTGGCTCCCAGGCCAGACCTTCAGAGTTGGCCTGGATTCCATCTCAGCACATCAGCTCACCAGCCCAGGCCAGAATGCTAATTCTGCAGACTGGGGGGCATCTGTGTCTGTGATCCCTCCCCTCTTCCTACCAGCATTGATGGTCAAGAGAAGCAGAGTACATGCCCTGGGCAGCTATGACCAGTTTACTCCCTCTGCCTGCAGGTCATTGTGAACTGAAACTCATAAAATCCTTCAGTTAATGAAATCTCCTGTGCTATCCGTTAAAAGCCCATGAACTTAATTGTATATAAAGCTCACTTCCCATTGGAGTTAATGAACAGAGCCATAACCAGCAGCAAGTGATACCAAATGCCCTCAGTTCAGTTGGGAAGGGAGGAGGAAAGATGGTAAAGTACTTAGGACAATGTAAGGCCATTTCTGAGGAAACCACTGGGGAGGGAAAGTGGGGTAGGACACAGCAGACAAGGAGTTAATCAGAGTGTGGCCATATGGAAGATGAAGCCACCTCTGAGAGAGTCTCATTTTAAATAATTATGCTTTTTAAAAGTTTTATTGACATCTTTTGAGTTTATATTGCCTTTATTTCTAAATATATACTTCCTCCCCTACCTAAAGAGTCATCCCTTATCAGAAAGAACAGTAAAAAAAATTTAATTATTTTTGCTAAGATGCTAGACTCAATGGATTCTACAACTCTAAAGGACCAAAAAGGTTGTCTAGATTTCAGCCCTTTGAAAAGCCCTGATCACTGTATTTGTTAACAGGACTACATTTGTTGGCCATGGGAGTTTTCTCAATCCATTTTGATGTGAATGGGTAAGGGCTGAACAGTCTATTCCTAGGGTCCTTTCCCTTTGTTCAGAAGCCCTCCCCACACATCTGACACCTCCTTCTCAGATTCAGCTAACTGAGAAACCCCAACCCCTATTGTCAGAGAAAAGTAAGTAGTGTGAGGCAACAAAAAGAGTAACGGACTGGTAATTAGAAGGTCTGGGTTCAAGTCCTGCCTCCTACAACTACTAGCTGTTCAACAGAGGCAAATCAATCAACGCCTCCCCACAGCCACACTCACCCAGGCAGAGTTGGACTGGTTCAGCTGATTGAGCATGACGATGGAAGTGCAGCCATAATCATAGACCAGGCGCCAGAAGTCAGGGGTCGTGCTCTGCAGCGGGTGCAATGTGACGATGAAGGCCGCGCTCTGGGTGTAGCTCTGCAAAGGAAAGGGAAGGTCCGGCACCCCTGCCTCAGTCCTTTGAAGGACCTCAGAACGAACACACAGTCCCTCCTGCTCTGCCCAAAGAAGCTCATTCCAGGCCAGCTGAAACATACAACTAGACTCTTCTACCTCGCAGCAGCTGCCCCATTTTGCATATAGGGAGCACTGAGGCTTGATTCAGAAGTAGATGGACTGCCTTTGTCAACATAAAAGTCATAAAGGGAAGCCACATGGCCCAGCCCCAAGGGAACTATAGCATCTCAGATCTGGAAGGGACCTTAGCACATAGAATATTGGAACTGTGAGGGGCTTTGGAACATGGAATGTCAGACCCAGAAGGAACCTCTAAACACAGAACATCAGGACTAGGATGGACTTTAGAACATAGAATATTGGAAGTAGAAAGGGCCTTGGTACACAGAATCTAGAATGCCAAATTTCAAATCTTAGAATGTAGAATGTTAGAATACAGAATGTCAAGGCTGGGAGGGCCTTTAGAACATCAGGATATCAGAGGTAGAAGGGACCTTAGAACATAGAATCTTAGAACACCAAATTTCAGATCTAGAAAGAATCCTAGAACATAAAACGTTAGAATATCGAATGTCAGGGCTAGGAGAGACTTTAGAACACAGAATATTGGAGGCAAAAGTGACCCTGGAACACAGAATCTTAGAACATTGAATTTCAGAGCTAGAAAGGAGGCTATAGAATTCCAGAGACAGAAGGACCCTTAGAACATAGATTCTCAGAGCTGGAAGGCATCCCCACTTCCTAATACATGGAACACACACAACTCCTCACCCTACAAGGAATTCATTTAACAGAATCCCTAACATGTAATCATCTCATTTGCCCATGTGAATCCTCCCAGGATTAGAAGTCTTTAGTTTTTTCCTCTCTAGGATATATATCCTTGGTTTTTTAACCATTACCACATGAATACTACTGATGTTTCTTCCACTGTGGATTTGGTGGGTCATTGATTCTTTTAACCTGAGGATAGGATCTTACATTTGTTACTATGTCATTTTATCAGTTGCTGCCTATCACCTTAGCCTGTCAACCCATCCAGAGTTCTAAGAGGCAATCATTCTCATCAGTACTTTTTTTTTCAAACTGGTACAAATACTGGCAAACTTATTAAAAGTCACCTCACTTGCAAGTCCCCTGTATTCCATCCAATTCAGCAAACATTTATTAAACATTTCCTATGTCCAGGGCAATATGCTAGGCCTTGAATGCTCTGAACTTGAGGTTAAAATCAAGTATGAAAAAAAGAGGAATCTATGTCTCAAAAAGTTCAGATATGGATGCTCTTTCCCTTAACCTGGATATAAAATGTCTCGTTCATGAACTTCCCCATCACCAATTTCTTTCATTGGGCAAAAGTCAGCTTAAGTTCCTTGATGTAATAACACCTTTAGGGTGGCTAGGTGGAGCAGTGAATAGAGCACCAGCCCTGGAGTCAGGAGGACCTGAGTTCAAATCCAGTCTCAGACACTTAACATAAAAACTAGCCGTGTGATCTTGGGTAAGTCATTTAACCCCAATTGCCCTCTAAAAAAAAAAGGCAAAAAAAAAACCACCTTTAATTCAGTTTAGTTCAACATGTGACATACAGTTCAGTTTCATATTCTAGCTAGTACTGGGGAAAGGTCCATTACCAGCTATAAAACAACACCTTTTTTTCTCATCTTCCTCAACACTTATAGCAATTTAAAAGAAGTTATTATTCAAGTTTCCTAGTTTCATTAGATATGCATTTATAGGGTAATAAGTGTTGATGCTGGTGATTATCACTATTATTAACTCAAATGAACAAACATTTCTCTTTTTAAAGCTTCTTGCTCTCCTTTGGGAGGTTCTCTAAGCTACTGTGTGCCTCCTGATGATGACAAAATTGGGAAGCCCACAGAGGATTGTGAAGATGCCTGGAATGATACTGTCCAGATTCCCAAGGAATCTTCTCTGGTGGACCCAAGTCAACTCTTACAGCCTCCAGTCAGCTAGAGAGAGACCCAGAGTCTGCAAAGCCCCATGTATGGTTCCCAGACTAGCACCATGGACAGCTAAATTCATGGGAAACCTTTTGGGATGACCAAGAGTAGCTTACCATAGTGGCTAGGGGGCTGGCCTTAGAGTTAGATCTGTATTCAAATCCTACATGCATGACCTTAACCTCTCTTTACCTCAATGTCTTCATCTATTAAATGAGAGGTTGGACTGAATGACCTCTAAAGAACTTTCTAGTTCTAGAGCTATGATCCCATAGATTCAGTTGGAAATTCTTTCTGGATGCACTGCTTGGACTAAGCAGAGAGTCAGGTGGAACAGTAGATAGAAAGCCAGACTTAGAGTCAGAAAGATCCTGAATTGGAATGTGGCCTCAGAAATGTACTAGAAATGTGACCCTGCACAAGTCACTTTGTGGGCTTCAGTTTCTCATCTATAAAATAAGAATAATAAAACACCTCCCTCCCAGGGTTGTTATGAGGGAAAAATGAGGTAATAAGTGTGAAGCACTTTGCAAACCTCAAAGTGTTATATAAATACAGCTATTGTTATTTTTATTAAAGGCCCAGCCCCTTCTGTGAAATATGCTAGTGGAGTGGGGAGTAGGATTTTTGTTTTAATCTGGAAGAGCTCCCAGCCCTTGGGAGAGTAAGAAACAGAGGAGGAAAAGTGCCAGAAAGAACAGTGGTGGGAGGAACAGAAAAGATCACAGGGCCAGGACCAGGATCAGAAGATCTGGGTTCTAGGGACACAAAGGTAGAGCTCTCCTGCTCCTCCACCCCACCCTCCTAGTCAATTACAATAGACACCATATGTCTTGGTCTACCAAGTAGAGCTTTGAATAGTTCTGTTGGGGCATTTCTTCTTATGTTTGCCCCTTTGTTACTTTAACCAGAGCAAAGGACAACAGGATTTGACCTCCCTTATCCTGGATGCAGTACCTATCAATGCAGACCACAATTGCATTAGCTTTTTTGGCTGCCAAATCACATCACTGACTCATAATGTTCCACTGAAACCACCAGATCTTTTTTTTCCCCAGACAAACTGCTATCTAGCCCAATTTGTACCTATAAAGCAAATTTTTCTAACCAAATAGTAAGGTTAGGGATTTCCTGCCTCTATTAAATTTCATCTTAAAATATCTGGCTCAATGTTTTCTTCTCTCAAGATTTTTTGGACCCTGACTCCATCATCTAGTATCTCAGCTGTCTCTCTCAGACCTTTACCATCTGCAAATGTACTATGACAAAAAACAACAAAACAAAAGGGCAGCTAGGTGGCACCACAGTGCACAGAGCACCAGGCCTAGAGTCAGGAAGACTCATCTTCCCAAGTTCAAGTCTGACCTCAGACACTTACTTAGCTATGTGACTCAGGACAAGACACTTATATCTCTCATTGACCCAGACAACTGTCTAAGACTATAAGTTGAAAAGAAGGTGCCAATCTGCATTGGTGGAGAGAGTTTACTCATCTGGAAGATCCCTCTATCACAGAAATCACAGGTCCACTCCCTAACCCTATACTTTTTCCATTGATGAAAATGTTGAACAGTAGAGTGCCAAGCAAAACTCTACAAGGCACTCTAATGGAAGTTGACTTAAAACCATGAATGACATTCTTTTAGTCCAGTCACTTAACCGGTTCTGAATACATCTAATTGTTCTTTTCTCAACCTCTTCCACAAAAGAGTCAAGAAAGAACATTGGACTACAGACCAAGAGTTAGAAGGAACCTCAGGGGTGGTCTACATTCTAGCCCCTTTCTTTCTATAGATGAAGAAGCTAAAACCCACAGAATTTAGGTAACTAGACCAAATCAATGAAGCTATTAATTATCAAGGGTAGGACTGGAACTCAGGTCCTCTGGACTCCAGAGCCCATGATATTTCCATTGTGAAGTGCTGTCTCATTACCAAATGCTTTATTTTTGTCAAATTGTCATTGTCAAACAGGTTACCTCTATAGCATTCCCTTGATATACCAGCCTAGTAACCACATCAAAATAAAAGAAACAGGTTAAGTGTGGCATGACCCATTCTTGATGAAACCATGCTGGCTCCCAGTAATTATGAATAATTTCTGCTTTCTTTTCTAGGTGTCCATGAACCATCCCTCAAACATACTATTGTATGTTCTAGAATTTTTCCAGCAATCAAAGTTCAGCTCACTGGCTTAGAGTTTGTAGATTCCATTCTCTTCTCTCTTTTGAACACCAAGACAGCATTTGTCCTCCTCTGATCCTGGGCTCATCTCCCATTCTCTGTGATCTTTCAAAAATCACTCTCACTCTTACTCACCAATCACACCAGCCAATGCTTCCAGGACCTGAGAATCTGGTTTATCTGGGCTTGGACTCTTAAACTCATCACCTCCCTACTTATCTTGGGCATCAATTCCCTATTAACCAGCCCTTCCCCGTCCAAAGCTCCTTCTCCTTGACAGAGAACACAGAAGCAAAATCCAACTTAAGCAGCTTCTCTCTGTTACTATAGTTTGTCATCGTCCCGTCCACCCCAGTCAGCTCTTCTTGTCTTCTCTTTTCCCAACATGGATTCAAAGCCCCAGCTTTTCGTTGTCTTGAGCTCTCTTTGCCAGCCTGAGCTCATTATAAACTCTGGTCCTCCTGACACTATTCTGGCTTTCTATTCATTGACTGTTACCTGCTCTTACTTCCATCTCCTATACAGTTCCACTAGAAAACCTCCAAAGAAGCAGATTGCACCATCTCCAGAGATAACCCACTATACTTTGGGGACCCTTGTAATCAGGAGGAAGGTTTTCCTTGTGTCTAGCCTAAATCCATCTCTCTGAACCTTACATACATTGCTTCCAATTCTGCCTTCTGGGGCCAAGCAGAATGAGACACCCCTCAAACATATGAAGGCAGCTGTTGGGGTCCCACTAAACCTTTTCCTCTCTTCCCCAGCACCCCCCACCAATCCTCATTTAACCTGACCCCCCTGGTCGCCCTTCTCTGAAAAATATGCTAGTTCATTACCATCTTTCTCAAAATGTGATGCCTAAAACAAAGCGCAATACTCCATATTGGGCCAGACCAGGGCAAACCATTCTCATCATCTATCATCTTTGTCTTCATCCTCATCATCACGCATTTATATAATGCTTTAAAATTTGCAAAACACTGTAGAAATATTCTCTCATTTTATCCTCATAACAACCATAGATGTTATTGTGGTCCTCATTTTACAGTTGAGGAAACTGAGGCAGACAGAGGTAAAGTAACTTGCCCAGGGTCATAGAGTTTGAGGCTTGTTTGAGGCCAGATTTGAACTCAAATCTTCCTGACTCCAGGCCCAGCACTCCATTCACCATGCCATTTAGATGTTTCTTACAAAAAGAACCTCATCTCTGTTCTCCTGGACCCACACAGGACCAACTACGCAGCAAAGGACTGAGTTAGCTTTTTTGGCTGCTATGTTACATTATTGACTCATATTGAACTTGTAGTCTACTAAGACCCCCAGATTGTTTTCACATCAACAGCAGTTTATATCCTTACTCTGCCCTAAATGCCCAGATGCTTGAAGGGGATGAAAATGTGGTAAAGGGGCAGAATCAAGAGCTTCAGAGGTAAGAGGAGAAAAGAGGAAAGGTCAGGGCCTCGGTTGCAGGAACCCAGGGTGGTGGCTCAGAGGAAAGCCCTAGGACCACCACCACCACCCCAGTGCCCCCCAGGCTTCTTACATCAGTTAAAGCTGCATTGATATAGTTGTTGGGGTCCCCATCGGTGGAGATGAGGAAGGGCAGGCAGCGGTCAGGGGGCAGGACATCCATGCTTCTGTTCTTCTCCCGGTTCCTGGGAAGGAGGGCGATGCTACATTCCTCCACATCTAATGGGGGTGTCACTGAATTAAGGGTCTGTAAGAGGACAGGGAAGGAAGGGCTGAACCAGAATTCCCTTGGGTTTGAACCAAAGAACTTCCAGAATCCTTTCCTCTCCTGCCCCCTTTTCATATGAAGAAATTGAGGACCAGAGTAGATGTGTGATTCACCCAAGTCACAAAGCAACCTAATGCAAGAGCCAGGCCTAGAACATACATTGCCCAACCCTTCAGTTCTTCTCCTACTGAAGGGAAACTCAAAGAAAATCTTGGGACCTTTCCTAGGGAGAGACGGAAGTAGGAGTTCTCTTCAAGTCTGCCCTGCCCCACACTTCCCATCTTATCCCACCCAGCTAACATCCACCACTAACTATATGACATACCATCACCTGGGCTCCCTGGGGGAGTTAAGGGACGCAGAAGGCTATGGGAACAGGCTTGGAGTGAAGCTTAGAGTATCAACTGCAGAGATACAACCAAGTGGGAATGTCCCCAAGCCCTGAATGCTCCCTGATTCCTCCTGACGCACTCAGAATCACAGAATCACCAGGGGTTTGAGGAGCCCATTTCATCTGTCTTCCATGTCATGTGCCAGCCAGACCAGAATCGCAGGGAAGGGGGCATGGCAATCAGAGGGTGGATTATCTCTCTTCTTCTCAGGGATCCCCAAATGAGGGAGCGCCATAGTCTCTATAAGCCACTAACCCCAATGCTTCCTTGTTCAGGGGCCAAGATACCTTCTGTCTTTATAATTCCTTCCCAGGCAGCCTCAATACATTCATTCCTAATTGGTCCTTCCCCACCCACCTCCCCCACACACTTAGGCACACACCACTTACCTGAAATTCATCCCTCAACTGGGAGGAGTTACTCTGAGGGTCAATTCGGATCATCTCTTTATAGGTGGCCTTAAATTCGCTGACAGGGATAGTAGTTTCCCCACACAGGCAGGCCTCCAGGATTGCATCATGGATGAAGACATACTGTTCCTAAGGGAAGGTGGGGAGGGTGTAGGACAGGGGAGTTTAAAACTTGCCCAACATCCTCTCCATTGTTCTAGGTTGGGTCAACCCAACATACCATGGGCAGGTCCCATAATTCTGCTTAGAAACATGGAGAGAGATAGGATGATGGATGAGCTCCTTGGGAGGGGTGACGGATTGCTTTGTTTTGATGATTGCAGAATATAGCACAGGGGCTGGCACACAGAAAGTGTGTAGAGCTTTCACAGGGCAGAGGCTCTTAGAGGCCTTTGCAGAGCAGGGCCCAAAAGGACTCCTTGGGGATGCTGGTCAGGGTAATAGGACATACTCCCCTGCACACACATACACACAAAAGCACATGTACCTCTGTCTGGATCATGTTGATTCGGCGAGAGCAGAGGGTCTTAACACAGTTGTAGATGTCTACAACGCCCTCGCATTCAGCCATATCCAGCATCACATCAAGAACAATGTAGCAGCCTGTCCGGCCCGTGCCTGCACTGGGGAGATAGCCAGCCACATCCTGCCTCAGGCCATTGGCAGGGGAACTGGAAATGGGAGGAAGGGTGAGGGGAGTAGCCATCCTGGAGCTGGGAAGAGAGGGCAGTGACTGTGGCCCCATCCATGATGGGGACAAGGAGTGAGGAAGGGTTGTTGGGACCCATCTACCCGGTCCTACCTAGGCCCCCTCCCCCACCTTCCATTTCCTACGATCCCCCTTCCTTCTCCACTGCCAGACTATAGGACCATTGTCCCAAGGCTTCTGGGGAAGAAGAATATTGAAATCAAAGGACAAAAGGCATGAGTTTCCCTAGAGGTCACCAACAACAACAAGGATTTACTTAGTACCTATTCTGTGTTAAGACCCTGTTCTTTGCACTGGGGATACAAAAACCAAAGCAGAACCATTCCTACCCTCACGGAGTTTACCATCACCTTGTCTCCAAGCAATATAACACACACACACACACACACACACACACACACACACACACTTGTGCACGCACATGTACATAGCAGGTGACCCCAAGGACTGTTAGGATATCAGTCTCTCTAGAACATTCTGCCAGCCCTGGGCTCTCTTGTCACCCTCATCCTTGGTCCCCTCACCCCTTTCCTACCACCCCAATACCCCAGTCTAAACCTGATGCTACCTGCAGTGGATGACGATGGGCCCAGCATCAGGTGGAGTGGAGGCCTTGACACGGCGGATGAAAGCCAGCAGCCCCGTGGCATGGTAAGGGACGCCGTGCTCTGGCCACGCAGTAAAATGGAACTGCTGTACCTCGTGACGGGCCGAGTAGCCCCTCTGTGGGGAAAGCACCTGGCTCAGCATGGCCCAGGACCATCTTCAAAGGCCCACTTTCAAGGTCCCGTTCCAATGTCTTCCATGAAGCTTCCCCTTATTCCACCCACACCCCCCCCACACACACACACCAGATGCCATCTTTCCTTCCTCAGTGCTCCCCTGCTAGCATTTTGTCTCAACTTCCTATTGCTTTTATAATATACTGCCTTATACTGGGGCCATTTGTAAACTCATCTGAATCACCCACAAGACCAAAGGTTCTTGACCTCTTCATATGTCCCAGACTCTTTGGGCAGTCTGGTGGAGCCTATGGACACCTTCTCAGAATGATGTTTTTAAAAGTATACAAAATATATATACCAAATTACAAAGAAAACCACTTATACTGAAATGCAGTGATCTAAACAAATTTTTTTTTTTGTGACAGAGCATGGGTTAAGGACTCTTGCTTAGGCCTGAATTCCTGACATCAAAGATCAGGTCTTGTTTTCAGGGCACACAAAAGGAAAGATTGGAAGCCAAGAGACTAATCTATAATTACTGCGATCAGACTGATGAGAGGGGCTGAGGGGCTGAGGGGCTGGGCTTGGGGGATCACAAAGAGAATGGACAGGAGGGGATGGACATGCATGCAGAGTCAATGCCTTAATGACCCATTATTTGGGGCCTGGGGGAAGAAGAAAGAGTTGGAGTTGGACAGGCCCTTCTCCTTCCTCTTCTGTTTCCTCTTGATGACCCTGGCTGAACCCCCCCTACCCCCCCACTATCATCAGAGCTCTCTGGAAGGGCAAAGGTAGAGGAGTGCTCCAGAGAGGGCACTGGCACTAATGTGGATACTGGATGAGTTCTGCCAGGGGGCGGGCTTTGGTCTCCTCCTTGAATTCCCCCCTCCCCAAGCTGGGTCCCCAATTCCCCAAAATGGTGCCAACTCACCCTCTCCATGGCAAAAGTACGGACTGCATACTCTGCCAGGGTCTCTGTTTTCACCAGAGTGATCTTGATATCTCCATACATTTCTGAGTCATCTGGCCAGTAGCGGGAACACTTCACCTAGAGACCAGCAGGGTCTGGCATGATTCCCGTTCTCTCCTCTAGCCCTTCACCTTCCCAGCCTCTTTGGCTCTCATTCCCCTCACCTCCAAGATCCATTTTCCCTTCACTCTCACCCATTCCTACCATCATCCTTGCCCAGCCCAATGGAGCCATGGAATGCCAACAATGGAAGGGACCTCAGAGGCTATCTAGACAAGTGGGCCTCCTAGTGACTGGGAGACCCTCTGCTTCCCATTCCACTTTTGGACAGCTCCTATTATTAGGATCTTCTCAACTGCAAACCTAAATACAGCCTCCCTTGAAACTACCCTCCCCAAGAATGCACAGCACACGTGGTTCCTGGTTCTGCCTTCTGGGGCCAGAAAGAACACGTCTAACCTCTCTGACATCCTGACAATGATCAAGTCTCCCCACCCAGGCTTCTCTTCTCCAGGATAAATATTCCCAGTGCCTTCAACTGACCTTGATGGGCTGTGGCCCAAACTTCCTTCACTCCTATTTATTTCCCCTTTGCCTTAGAATAACAATAACAATAATTATTATAATAAATTAAAATGATTTAGTATTAGCATTTATATAGCACTTGAGAGTTGGCAAAGCACTTTACAAATATTATCCCCTTGTCCTCACAGTCATAAAGTGGATGCCATCACTGTCCCATTTTACAACCAAGGAAGCTAACTTACCAAGGGCCACAAAGCTGGTAAGTATCTGAGGCAGGTTTTGAACGAGGGTCTCTCTGACTCTAAGCCGAACACCAGCTGCCTCATAAGTCTAGAGCTAGAAAAACTATCTGGTCCAAATCCCTCTTTTTTTTTTTTTTTTTGGCTTTTTGGAGGGGCAATTGGGGTTAAGTGATTTGCCCAAAGTCACAAGGCTAGTAAGTGTTAAGTGTCTGAGCCCACATTTGAACTCAGGTCCTTCTGATTCCAGAGCCGGTGCCCTAATCACTGTACCACCTAGCCACCCCAAAATCACTCTTTTTACAGAGGAAGAAACTGAGGCCAAAAGGGCTTAAGTGACTTGCCCAAGGCCACACTCAAGTCCTAGGACTTCAAGTTCACTCTTTCCATTACCTCTATGTTTTCCCTAAACCCCAACTGCCCTCCTCTCTATCATCTTCCCCGCCTTTTCCCAAGCCTCCTTCTTGCATCTCCTTTCCCTTCACCCTGCCTGGCCCCTTTGCCCCCTTACCCGTCCCACTTCCACCAGCTTGGTGATCATGACGATGCTGGAGCAATGTTCCTGCCACACCATTCTCCAGAAGTCGTACACCATCTCCTGCCTGGGTCCTGGGAGAGGGGGCAGGGAAGAGTGGGGAGGAGGCTCTAAGGAGAGCTGGGAGCCAGGAGACACTGACTACATAGGACAGGACCGTAAACCCAAAGTCCTAGCCCCAGGAGATTGGCCCCAGGGGACCCCTGGTCTTCCCAGCCCACCCCTGAGCCCAGGACTGACTAGCAGAATTCATGTCCCAAGGAGTGACTGAGAGGAGCGGTCCATGGCAGCCTAGACTGGGGGAAAGGCTGCTGAAAGATAGAGACGTATGGGGTAAGGGAAGGACTCTGTCAGGGGACTCCAGATTCTGGTAAAGCAAGGGAGAATCATCTCAGAGACTCACAGACACAACACCGAGAGAGGGAGGCAGAGAGAAAGATGGTAAAACAAGGAAGGGGAGAAAGAGGAGAGGAAAGAGGGGAGCGGAGGGAGGAGTAAAAGGGAGGGGAGGGGAGGATGGGAGGAAAGGAAGAAAGAAGAGGGGAGAGGAGAGGAGAGGGGAGG